>CM019746.1:16547186-16683519 GCA_009761775.1 Ficus carica
AGTTGGAGTATAGCAAGCGACTAGTTTACGAAAGGTAACCGGGAGTTATACCCGAGTTACTGGGTCAAGCCCAAAGCCCAAGGTTGACCCAACAATGGTTGACCATAGTTGACCGAAGTTGACCATTGTTGACCATAGTTGACTTTGGTTGACTAACATGTGGATTTTAGTATAACCTTAAGGGTTAGTCAAGATAACCCTAAAGGACACCAAGATTAACAAACTGGGCTAAGGTATAGGGTTACTATTTGTAACCCAGTAAGACATCTAGTATCGGGGACATACAACTAGGAATATGTAGACATGTTGGTTAGATCCCCAACATTCCACAATACTAATTAGACCCTTACCTATGTCCTTCAACTAGCAGGAGGAAACCTGCAGCTGTACCCAGAGGAGGAGCAGCACTTCGTAGGACATAACGAGAGAGGTAAGTACAACTCCGCCTACAGCATAGGCCCTTTGTTGCCTGATGTAATGTGCTGATATGTGATAATGTGTTATGCTATGCTATGGCTATGATATGCTAAGTTATGTTATGACATGCAATGCCATGTTTTCAAAAATGCCATGTTTACAAAAATGTCATGTTTTCAATAAGGCCATGTTTTGACTAATGTTGATTATGTTATAATATTGCGACATCATGAAGCATGTTCACTAATATTAAATCACTTGGTAAGAACAAGACAAGTAGGATGTTGTGTCGTGCCGACTTGCCACAAAGGCGGGTTTAAATGGTATGGTTCATGGTTTGAGTTGGATTGGAAGGCTACCTAAACTACTCCATGTTAAACTTTGTGTTTCATGGTTTGAGTTAAAACGGACTGCCACCTTCAACCATTCCTTGGCTATGTACCACGGTACGAGCACACATGTTATGTAAAGGATTAGAACTAAATTAAGTTATGAATCCACAATTGATTCATAAGAGATTATAATTGATTCATAAGAGATTATAATTGGTTCATGCACAATGATATGTTTTGTGTCGCGGATGTGATAGTTGTACTTGCTGAGCGAAAGCTCACGTCTTACGTCTATGCTGTAGGTAAGCAACCTGCCAGCAATCTCTGATGCAATACTGTGGAGGGCTGGTTCTGCGGACTGTGAAATGTGGGATGGACACTGCCACAGCTTTTGAAAAAAAATATATATACTCTATAAAATATGTTGGAATGAAAAAAAGGGTTTTCGTATTTTCATGACGTTGTAAGTATGGATGACAAAGTTTATATAAGGCAAGCAAGTTGCCTCTTGTGGTACCAACCCACCTTAGTTCGGGTTCGGTCTACAACATGATTTAGATGGCCTTCAAAGAAGGTTTGAAAGTTCGGTACTCTAGGAAGTACCTACCAGTCAGTTGAAAGTTTTAAAAAAAAAAAAAAGAAAATCTTTCCCAAATTTTCCGCAAGTTTAATTTAAGTATATAAGTAAGGTGACGACCCGGCCCACGTCTACGTAGTCGTTCCCCTACGTAGATGGTGTAAGTCGGGGCGTGACAATGCAGACCCTCCATTTTCGGTTTTTCTTTTCTACTACAATGGCGTTAGCTAGCCAATCTGGGTTGCAAACTTCTCTTAGGAATCCTGCCTCGATCAACTTCCCCACTTCATTATTCACAATTTGGTTACGCTCGATACCAAGCTTATGTCTCTTCTGCTTGACTGGTTTGTGATTGGGATCGATGTTGAGCCGATGAGTTGTCACATTGGGATCGATGCCCGGCATATCGTTGTGTGACCATGCAAAACGATCTCGATTGTCCCCGAGAAACTTAATCAACCGGGTTCAAATCGTCTCGTTTAGCAGGGAGCCGACATTAACTCATCGCTTAGGTCTATCGGGGTCAATCTGAATCTCGTCCAACTGCTTGATGTCTGGTTGTGAGCGATTGGTCGTCCCCTCTTCCGCCTGTAATTGCTACAAGTTGTCGTCTTTCTTCAACTTCATTGAATGGAGGTAACACGTTCCTACAACTTTCTGGCTTCCCCTAATCTCTCGAACTCCCCTCCTTATGGGAAATCGGATCCTCTGGTGGTAAGTAGATGGTACAGCCTTCATGGTCTAGATCTATAGCCTGCCAATGCTGATGTTGTAAGCTGACGGACAATCCATGACTAAGAAAATGGTCATTTTATTCTCTCCAGTGGCGAAAACTGGGAGTTTAATCTTACCAATGGCAGTAGTGTACTCTCCATTGAACCTGATGAGAACCATGGTTGACTTTTCAATCTCAAACTTGTCTATTTCCATCTCTCGCAGGGTCGATAAAAAAATACATTGGCCGAACTTCCATTATCGACAATGATCCTGCTAACTTCACAGTTCAATACGTTCAGTGTAAGAACTAACGCATCATCGTGTGGTCAACTAAGGTTTGTAGCCTCGTTGCTGTAAAACCTCGAAGCTATGGGCTTTAAGGCCTTCCTTTGGTAAGCTTGGATTGCGGTCATCGAGTCTTCACTGCATATCGAACCCCTGCAGACGACACCGATGGTTTTTCAAACTAGCGGCAGCGATGATGTATCCTCGATTTGCTGGACAACCTTTCGCTCTTTGGGCTCGTTGCTGAGCCCGTATGTTTCTCTTCCTTTATCAATAAAAAATTCTCTAAGATGCCCTTTTGCAAAAACCGTCATTGTATATGCATGATTACATGACGGTTTCAGCCAGAAATCGTCATGTAATCCATACATTTCCTCAGACATTATGTTGCGCATCATTGCTTCGATGGTCATCATCCCTGGAGGAATGGGACCCTTAGGCGTCAGTGGTAATTCTTGCGTCGAACGGCTAGTTGAGGCCGTGTTTCTTCAGAAGCTAGATTCGGGTGCTTGTTGCGTCTACGTTCGTGGATCGTTCGCTGCCGGAGTGTTCCCTGACATTGAAAGAGGCTGCAGTGGAGCCACGGGGCTGTGAGTTGTGGCTCGCATTCTTTAAGGGTAATAGGGCATGGCTTGCTGCCAGCCCCCGGTACTCGTTCCTGCTGAGCATATGGGTTGTAGTAGTACAAGTAGGCAGCTTGTGTTGTCATTGTGGCCAACTGGCTTCTCAGGGTCTGATTCTAGGCACTAATGCTTTCCATCTGCGTTTGTTGGGCATTGTGCTTATGGGTAAGCTCTTCCACCAAACGCATTAGGTTGGTGATTTGGGCGTTCCCTCCTGATGTTGAAACTTCAGGCTGAGCATCAGGATTGTTCTACAATGGTTCCACCTGCTATTCGCAGTTGTCCGACATGGCTGCTCTGTGAATTACCGGTGTATGACGGCCAAGAGCCCCACGGTGGGCACCAAACTGTAGATGCTAAGAATCGTCGGCTAAATTTCAAACTGGGTTAGATCATGAGAAAATTAACATACAGAAATTATTGTTCTTGGACATCGCATATGAAAATCACAAAACAATCTTAATTAGAAAATGAGACAGGTAAATCTAAAATGAGAGTAGCAAAAGATAATAACACCAATATTTAGAGAGGTTTGCTGGAATTATTTTACGTCTTCTGAGTACATGGTTTTCACTCTATATGAATTTTGAGTACAAGAGGCTTAAAATTTCTGGGTATAATCTGACAGAATATAACAATCAATAAAAGGGATTTTTTAAAGAAACATGAGAGGTTTTTCTAAATTATGTGAGGGGTTTTCCTCTATTTATAGAAGAGAAATCATTGGTTCGAGTTCTTAGTACAGTAGTGAGCGGCTCCCCACTACCCTGAGCAATTTAGAACACGTACAAGAACGTGGACCAAAATGCCACGATTGATAGTAGATCTAGCAATTATGGAGATTGGTCTTTCACTATTCGATGTTTGTCAAATATGAGCACTAAATGACAAACCAGTCATCCAAAACGACCAAGGATTGAGCACCATTCATCGTCCATTTTTTGGGGCAAGTGCCAACTAGATCCACACTTGGTAAATTAACGGGCCTTAAGGGAACTGAGACCAATAGGGTTGAGGATGATCATTCGTTGGGCGGAGTCTAAATGTTTGAGAACACTTGATCTATCGTGGTCCAATGTTCATCATTTGTTGATTAAGCATTCACAATGACCCGGTTATAATTTTTTATAGAGACGAAATCTGAACCCAATAAAAACAACATTTTATTCGCATCCAAGTATTGAAATAAGTTCCCCATATATGCGAATTGATTCCAAAACTATCAATCTCTTGATAGGCTTGAAGACATCAATTCCCACCTAAAACACATACACATGTTTTCCAAATGTTTTTCTTGTTTTTCCCCCGTTTCATAACTTTATATCGCTTTCCCATCTATCAAATCAACATAATTCAAGTTGAGCTAGAAAATAATAAGGGTTAATTTCATTAATAGCACCTGTAGAAATTTTTATTATTAAAAATAATATCACTTTTTTTTCCCTTCATTACTAGCACTTAATGTGGGGCCCAATAGCATTTAATGTATATCAAATTACAGGTTTACCCTCATCTCTTACCAGCCCAAATATCCCTCTCCCTCGCATGGCCCAAAATTTTTTTTCAAACCAACATCTACAGTGTTTTAGAGAGAGAAAACTGAAATCTAGAGAGAGAAAGAGTTACCACCCACTAAAATCTTTTTTTTTTTTCACTTTTTCGCCTAGCCCCCCACCCATTTCGAAACCTAAATCTTCATATAATAGAGAGAAACTTCCATTTAGAGAGAGAAACTTCCATCGAAAGTTTTTTTTTTTAATCTAACATTTTTGGTCATTTTTTAGTAAAGTTCATTCATGTTATGACCATCAGGTCATAATAGTTATAACCTATGTTAAAAAAAAAATTTAAAAACAAATCTAACATTTTTGACCATTTTTTAGTACAGGTCATAACTGTTATGATCGGGTAGTCATAACAGTGTGGTCATAACGGTTATGACCGGGTGGTCATAATGGTAATGACCGGGTAGTCATAACAGTGTGGTCATAATGGTAATGACCGGGTAGTCATAACAGTGTGGTCATAATGGTTATGACTAGGTGGTCATAACTGTTATGACCGGGTAGTCATAACAGTGGTCATAACGGTTATGACCGGGTGGTCATAACAGTGTGGTCATAATGGTCATAACAGTGTGGTCATAACTATTATGACCGGGTAGTCATAACAGTGGGTCATAACGGTTATGACCGGGTGGTCATAACTGTTGGTCTAAGACAAAGGTCATAACGATTATGATCGCCTAGTCAATATCGTTGTGACCAAAATTATATGTGAAAATTTAACAGTTACAGGGGGTTACAACGAAAATTACCAGGCGGTCATTATGAAAATGACCAATCCTGTAAGAGACCAACTGTTAAACAAATTCATTTTCATAGTGAAATTTTTTTCCCCTTTGCAAACAAAGCGTTAAACAAAAACTTTTTAAACATTGAAACGAAAAAGCAATTTTTTTAACTTTGGACTTCTTTAATTTCTTAACTTCGATTTCCTCTCAACCCTTCATCGGCCACCATTCTCTCGATCTCTGGCGCCGGTTTTTTAAACTATTCTAAGCTGTTTATAGATGCCTTTCGTGGTGGTTTCGGACGGTTTCCGAGCGGTTCCGGCCGATTGTAACTATTTCTCTCTCTAGATTTCATTTTCTCTCTCTAAAATACTGTAGATGCTGGTTTTCTGGGGCATGCGAGGGAGATGAGGATAAATCTGTAATTTGACATACATTTTAATGCAGCTAGGCCCCACATATCATGGGTTTTGATGACGTGGCGGTACCAAAAGTGAAGGGATGAAAAAGTGGTGCTAATTTTAATATTATTTTCCCCACAGGTGCTAAAAGTGAAATTAACCCAAATAATAATAATAATAATAACTTAATTTACCGGGCCTCTGACGACAATTTTGTACCTTTTGGAAGAAATACTAGTAATCCCTCCAAACCTTAAATCAGTGCTTCTGTGGAGTAATAACAGTTAGGAGTGTTCCGGTTTGATAAGAAAACTACTAACTAAACCACATAATACAAATTTGTTTGTAATTGGTTTGATCAACTTAATTTTTTTGGAAAAATAAAAATAAAATCAAAGCAAAGAATATATAATTAATTTGATCAATTTAAATATTAGTTTTTGAGAATCTTAATGGATCCCAATTTTCATTCGAACCATTGAAGGGTGAGTTTGGCTCACCAGTTTGAACTCAAAATTCTGAGTTCAAACTCAACTGATGGCCTTTGGAACACCAGTTTGGTTCGAGCTCACCATTGAACCGTTGCACAGTAAATCAAACTTGGTTTACTGTGCAACAAATCCAAGGCAAACTGTCCTTGGGTGTTATCGCGACTGTTCCCTACCGCCCGACTTCTCCCTCCCTCCTCTCATGTTTGGTGATTCCCTGTTGCAACGATTCCCAGACCCTTGGCAACCATCCCCACCGGCAGTTTGGCCCCCACCCACCGACTACGACTTCTCCCCAGCCGCAGGCAACAATCCCCTCCGGTGAGCCCATCCACCGTGGCCCCCTACCAACCCAATTACGAGCTTCCTATTTCCCCACTCACCGCCGAATCGCGAGCTCGCCGGCCTCGCGAGTTGCTGAAGAAGAAACGGAAGAAGAGACGGAGTCATTGGAGGCTCCGCCGTTCTGGGCGGCGACGGATCTAATGGGGACAAAGTTGCGAAGCCTAGAGGAGGAGGAGGAGATAGGTGGTGGCGGCGGCGGCGGCCATGGTGACGGTGTGCCTGACGGTGATGGAGGTGGGGGCGGAGACGGGAGATAATTGGGAAGGTTGTAGAGAGAGAGGGAGAGGAGAGAGAAGCGATGGAGAGAGAATTGGGAAGGTTTTAGGATTAAAAAAATCTTAAAAATATTATAATAAATATAATTTTTGTGATAAATATTATATTTGAATGCATAATAAAATTTATGTGCACGGAGCATCTAAGCCGTTTAAAATAGATCAACTGTCAAAAATTTTACGTAGCCGCTTCGGGATACGCGAATACAGATTATTTCTTTCGCAACTATGTAATTCTTGTTGTATTTTATGGCTATGTAAAAAATATTGTAAAAACTTTGATGTATGTTGTTGATGTGTGTTTCTATTTTATTTAATTTTAATTTTTTTCATTTTTCCATTCACAACCTATAATAGAATGTTAACTTTGAGTTAAACTTTTTAACTAAAATTTTTTACATCCAAACAGGGCCCTAACTCAAACTAAACTTTTCAACTCAAACTTTTTACCAAACACTCAACTTTTAAACTCAACTTAACTTAACTCAAACTCAACTTAAAAATCTTAACTCAAACTCATTCACCAAACACCCTCCCCTTTTTTTTTTTTTTTTCTCTCTCTCTCTCTCCTCTCCCTTGTGATATCCATCTACAAGACTAGTCCAAGGCCCTCTGGCACCAAAACGTAGATCCCACCTCCGTGAACCCACCTTCGTCGAGCCTATTATAACTTAAAAAGGGTACTACTCATCATTTTTACTTAATTTCAATATAAATTTCTTTAAAAACTTAAACATAATTCAATTACTATTCAAAGTTGAACATGAACTTTAAAAAGAATTTGTATTGAAATTAAATAAAATAATCAACAATGCCCTTTATTGTTCTATAATATGCAAGTCATAAGTTCAGGATCGTTGATTTGCTAAGAAAAAAAGTTTGTGAACTAAATTGTCAAATTCAAAAACTCAAGGAAAGTCCGTACAAAATAGCCTAGAGAGAGAGAGATCCAAATTTTTTTTTT
The DNA here is from genome assembly GCA_009761775.1 of Ficus carica. Taxonomy (NCBI): domain Eukaryota; kingdom Viridiplantae; phylum Streptophyta; class Magnoliopsida; order Rosales; family Moraceae; genus Ficus; species Ficus carica. The sequence continues at coordinate 16,554,904 of CM019746.1, forward strand.
CTTGTTTGTTTTGAATTTTTATTTGTTTTCCTTTGGTTTTTAACATTTCTTTTACTTAATATTTTTTAATACTTAAATTGTTGTCATTTTCCTTTATTTGCCCTTTATATTAAGATCCATGTGCCAAGCATTTGATATCTTATGTCTAAAATTTAAGGGCAGTAAGACCAAATTTTATATTTTTAAGTGTTTGGAGTCTGTCTCTCTACAAAAGAAGAAGGATATAAACCAAAACGTCATAAACATTATAGTTTGGAGTTCAATTGAATAATTAAGCTTATTTTTAAATAAATTACTTTTGTTAACAATATTGAGTTGCAGACTGGGGTGGAGCCAAACATAAATATAATTCAGTGGGGCATCACATACACTAGATTTTTTATTTTTATTTTTTAACAAATAACATCAAAGTATAAAAACTAAAATGTAAAATTTTAGTCAGGTTATATGAGAATTTTTAATTTTAGTCAGGATAAAGTAGAAAAATCATAAATTTTTTAGTGTAAAATTAAATTTAATAGGGCTATATGAGAATTTTAAATTTTTAATGAGGACATAATAGAAAAACTACAAAATTTTTTAGATAGAAATTAAAGGAAAAAAAATGTTTCAACGGAGAACCGCTCCCACTCGGCTTTGAATGAACAATCCTAGGGAATATCAGTGATGTTCAATATCACTAACTAATAGAGGATGAATCTCACAATATGGGATACACCAATAAAGATTTATTTTTATATTAATGTGATATTAAATATCACTGATATTTCTAAATATTTTTCGCTCATCTACCCCAGGTTGCAGACTAGTCGATGAGAGATCTAACGAGTGCCTGTTGTTGAAATATATGGTAGATCTTCTGAGCGAAAAAATAAAAATAAGGGGGCGTTTGGACCTCCGGTTCGAACTAGAATTTTCTAGTTCCACTCCAACTCAAGGTGATTGGCTCTTCGGTTCAGCTTGAACCTCACACTCACCCGTTACACAGTAAATCCAAATGGGTTTAATGTTCACCACTGATCCCCTGCCCTCCTGTCTCCTGCGTCTTCTGGCCTGGTCGCGAATCTCTTCCTCCTCCATACCCGCGCCCATGTGCTGCTGTCAGTGGCGCTGTTGCCTCTTCCTCCATCCCATCAACCATCTGTGAGGTTGCAGGAAATATAGTAAGTGTTGAACCTCCCTCGATTCAACTTGCTTTTACAACACAAAAGCACACCCACATCTCGTGCAGCAGATGAGGCGCCGTGTGAGGAGTTGGAAGTGATATCGAACCCCTCGGAGGATTTCTCAGTATTTCCAAGTTCGGAAACCAGCCTCGCGAGCCGTTAATTCTTGTCCCAATCCGAGTTCTTCTACCGTATACTCTTCGTCGGGCTCCAACTCGGTAACCCTTGTATAATTTTGTACTCTAATTTCCTTTTTCTGAAATTGTTTCTCAATCCCATATGAAATCAGTTGATTGGCTTTTATGACCGAAATTTTTTTTTTCCGGCCAATAATGTTTGATGTTAGGTGCATATGGTTTTCTGGTTAATGTTACAGCTTGATTTTGATATTGTTATGAAATTACGTGTTAAAATGTGGCTTGATTTGCTCGGACCTGCATTTTTTAGCCTTTGTGCTTCGTTTTCGTTCGATTACCCACTGTTTTGGTTAGTTTTGGTTTGAGTTTTGGTTGATTTTGGGACTTTTGTGACCCAAACCAGTTGAGCTCTGGTTTTTGGCATTTTTGGTCATTCTTCTACCTTGGATCTGTCATTTATGGGCTGCCTAGATAATACAATACACGTTGGTTTCTGATTTTTTCGTTTTGGTAACTTTAGTCTTGATTTTGTCTTGTTTTTGCAACTTTTTTTTACCTTTTTTGACCCAAACCGGAAAATATCTGGTTTTAAGCGTTTTTGGTCATTCTCCTACCTTGGATGTGTCATTTATGGGCTGCCTAGATGATCTAATACACGTTGGTTTCTAATTTTTTTCATTTTGGTAACTTTAGGCTTCATTTTGTCTTGATTTTGCAACTTTTTTGACCTTTTTTGACCCAAACCGGAAAATATCTAGTTTTTGGCATTTTTGGTCATTCTCCTACCTTGGATGTGTCATTTATGGGCTGTCTAGATGATCCAATACACGTTGGTTATTGATTTTTTCATTTCGGTCACTTTAGGCTTCATTTTGTCTTGTTTCTTCTTTCTTTTTTGACCTTTTTTGACACAAACCAGGTCATATCTGCATTTTTGTCATTTTTGGTCATTCTCCTACCCTGCTTTGGTCATTTATGGGCTGCCTAGATGATCCAATACACGTTGGTTTCTGATTTTTTCATTTTGGTAACTTTAGGCTTGATTTTGTCTTGTTTTTGCAACTTTTTGACATTTTTTGATCCAAACCGGAAAATAACTGGTTTGGGGCGTTTTTGGTCATTCTCCTACCTTGGATGTATCATTTATGGGCTGCCTAGATGATCCAATACACGTTGGTTTCTGATTTTTTTCATTTTGGTAACTTTAGGCTTAATTTTGTCTTGTTTTTGTAACTTTTTTGACCTTTTTTGACCCAAACTGGAAAATATCTGGTTTTGGGCGTTTTTGGTCATTCTCCTACCTTGGATGTGTCATTTATAGGCTGTTTAGATGATCCAATACACGTTGGTTACTGATTTTTTCATTTCGGTCACTTTAGGCTTCATTTTGTCTTGTTCCTTTTTTCTTTTTTGATCTTTTTTGACCCAAACCAGGTCATATCTGCATTTTTGTCATTTTTGGTCATTCTCCTACCCTGCTTTGGTCATTTATGGGCTGCCTAGATGATCCACTATGCCTTGCTTACTGGATGTGTCATTTTGGTCATACCGGTCTTGATTTTGTTTGTTATTGGCACCTTTTTTACCCAAACCAGGTCGGGTCCGGTTATTTGGGGTTTTGATTATTCTCCATCCTTGTTTTTGGTCATTTAGTGGCTGGCGAGATTATCCATCCGGGGTTTTGGCTATGATGAAAAATGCCCATCGGGTCAGATTGTAATTTTATCTGACTGGTACATCATTAACCCAATATCATTTAGGTAGTTACCGGTCTTCCAAGCCATGGTAGTTGCCATGCTATTGGGTCATTGACATGCCTCAGATGCAATATGACAATCAATACTTTCTGAGCCAACTTCACATTCCAATCATTGACCTTCTTAGCATAAATTCATATTTTGATTTTTCATGAATTAAGGACATGCCTCGCAAAGCATCCGGTGAATCGTACGTTTGGGATCATGCCAAGGAAAAATTATTCCTTGAAAAACTTGATGACTACTTGGCCTCAAGAGGCGGGAAGCAACCAACAAGTAGCATTCTAGAGCTATGGGCCAGTGAGTTCAATACACGTTTTGGCGGTGTTCCAACTTATGGATCCACTTTATATCAAAAAAAAGAGCGCATGAAAAAGATTTACAGGGGTTGGAAGGTACTGCAAACCCGCACAGGGCTTGGATATGATCCGGTGACGGATACGATCGTTTGCTCGGACGAAATGTGGCACAACTTCGTCAAAGTAATCCAACTTTCTAATTGCCTTCTATAATATTGTGTAGACTACAAACGCGACCAGTACAGGCAAATGTTAATCGTTTATTTTTTCAGGATAACAAAGAGTGTACCCATCTCCGCTACGAGGGACTTCACAACAAGGAATTGTATTACAACATTTTTGAAAAAACCATGTAGCAGGTGCCTCGGGATTCGGATCTGTTACGATGGGAGGCGGAAGTACGCCATTGTTCGAATTTGATTTCCCCATGGACCAGTCCGGAACACAGCCGGTTATGGAGGACGAAATTAGTCCGAGCATTGGTGTGCGGCGACAGGCTAACACGAGAGGTGTGAACGACGAAGGTGGTCCATCACGGTCACGGGGGAGTACTGGGAAGCGGAAACAAAGGGAGGCGACGGATGATATGACTTTCTCGGCCATACAGGAAATCGCTAATCATTTCCGCGATCGCTCGCAATTGACAACCGGTAGCGACCAAAACAGCCAGATAGATGCCATTTTGGACTGCATGAATATCATGAAGGAGATGGGTATTCCACAATATCAGCGAACGATAATGTGGCACTAATTTGATGCTCATCCGCGGCTTCAGCATCCTTTCTGTCTGCTTGACGACGACGACCGGAGGGGCATTATTGCCTCAGTTGTGACCTCCCAGATGCCACCGCCGAGTTGATTTCTATGTTATAGATGCATTTTTTTCCCCTTTCATTTCAGTTAGACAAAACATTGAGAGTTAAACTTTTTTTATTCGTTTATTGATGCCTTATTTATGTTTTATATGTATGATTGTTTTGGCCACACATTGTTAACCCTTGTATGAAATACGTTTCATGATTACATTAATTTCCAATAAGCATAATTTCGTTTCGTTAATTACGGGTTTGTAATTGATCTAGAACAGGTAAAATAGTGAATTTTGGTACGACAACAAAATACAGAAATGAACAGGTTCGGTTCCGCACCTCATCATGATGAGGACGCCCAAGCCGCAGCTAACGAACAATGCAACGATGACGATATGCTTGCGAGGGCAGTGGTAGCCATGATAAATAGTCGGCGGAACAGGCGTCGAGTTCCACAACCAATGCATGATTCAATCCTAACTGGCAGCATGCGTGTGGAAGAGATATTAAATGAACATGAAGACGTAATTCAAGGAATGATCAGTATGAAATCATCAACCTTCAGAGTACTAAGTAACCTATTAGGTAATCGGGAATTGTTGACGCCAACGTATAATATGAATATGAACGAGCAGTTATTCATTTTTTTAGCCATTTGTGCACAAGGCGCTACAAACCGACACATTTCGTATTTATTCCAGCATTCTCAAGAAACAACATCACGTTGGTTCTTTAGAGTGTTGAAGGTTATTTATGCGTTGAAGGACGAATTCATCCGACGACCTGACTACACGACGGTGCAACCTTTGATAAATGAGCATGAAGGAAAATATCGGCCATGGTTTGATGTACGTTATCCTTGTTATATATTCAAAATATCATACGGTTTTCGATTAATAATTAAGTCTAACTGTGGATGATGGTACACAGTGACTGATTTTTTATGGGGCATGCAGCGTTGTATTGGTGCTATTGATGGGACACACATCCCATGTGTCCCAAGATGCGAGAATGCTGACGGTTGGATTAATCGTAAAGGGTTTCACTCGCAAAATATATTAGCGGCATGTTCGTTTGACATGAAATTTACATACATGTTGGCCGGATATGAGGGATCATGCCATGATGCCAGAATGTTGGACGAGGCAATAGCATTCCATGGTTTCCCAATGCCCCCACCTGGTAATCGTATGAATAATATTATTGCATTAATTACATATACGGAATTAGGCTAAAGATAATGGACTTCTCTTCACATTGTGATGTTTATTTGGCAGGAAAATTTTACTTAGCAGATTTCGGCTACGCCAATAAGGATGGTTTCCTGAGCCCATTTAGACGGGAGACGTATCATTTACCGAAATATCGAAGACGTCGTGCCGGGTTAGGCAACCGCAGGGAGGTATTTAACTACACGCATTCTTCGCTCCGGAATTGCATTGAACGAACCTTTGGTGTCTGGAAGGCGAGGTTCAAAATACTTAAAAGCATGAACAACTATCCGATGGACAAACAAAAAATGATTCCCGTGGCGTGTGCCGTTGTACATAATTTCATCAGGATGGTGCAGATTGGGGACCCATTTCTAGAAGAGTATATAGCTGATTGCGTGCATGTACGTAGGAACGACGACGTTAACGCGGATTACGTGTTGGACGACGGGGTAGATGATACTGGGCCCAGTACAAGAACGGAGCAACATGGCTCGAGTACGGGGGCGATGAATCAGATGAGAGAAAAGATGGCGGATGCTATGTGGGAACGATACCAATCATATCCATGGTATAGAGCCACGTGAACGCAACCAACTATTCTCTAATTGCGAGTGAGTCGGAATGTAATTGTTACTTTATTTAGATGAATCTTACATTACAAATAATGTACATTTTGTTGGGATATAATAATACAATATCTACTTTTTGCGAAAACTTTTGCTGTCTCAAGTTGATTGGGTTTTATAATTTGTCACCCGTCATTTTTTTCGGTTTAATTTACTAAAATATACGATAGAATGTTAAAAAAAAATTAAAAAATTTATTCCCCTCATTTTATTATCATCCAAATAAGGTCCTTGTTTTTTTATTTTCAACTCAACTTAAATTTTTTTCACCAAACACTCAAATCAACTTAAACTTTTAAACTCAAACTTTTTACCAAACACTCATCATTTAAACTCAACTTAACTTAACTCAAACTAAACTTAAAAATCTTAACTCAAAATCTTTAAAAAAATTTATTCCCCTCATTTTATTATCATCCAAAAAATTGTTAGATCTTCAAAGATATCATCAATGTCTGTTGTGAAAGCAAGCACTTACGTTAAATCATTGCGGGAGGTTGCCCCACCTAAATTTTTTTGGTACTATACTCCACACATTGTTTTTCATTTTTCATTATGACTAATTATAATTAGATTGAATTTTTTTTTTCTTTTTTTGGTGTGTTAAAACTTTAAAGACAAGATTGATTGATAGAACTCGTCATTCGTCTTTCATTCAATTAAGCTCGACTCCGTTGCTCTAATGTGAAGCAGCTTATGTATAACTACCACGATCTATACGGTATAATTGAATTAATTCGGAAAAATAAAATTCACTTAACCCTATTAGTTGTTGTTTAATTTTTTATTTTTATTACATCCTAATTTGGCTATGAACAATACAGGTTTTTTTTTTTTTTTTTTTTTTTTTTTTTTTTTTTTTTTGCTTAGAAGAATTCTGTAAATATGTGTAAAAAAAAAAAAAATTCCGGTTAACTTTTTTTTTTTTTTTAAATATTCTTTACTCCTCAAACCGGCAAATTCGTTTTACACCTCGATCCACACTTTCGTCTTTCTTGGACACATCAAATGTCATATTATCGAAGGCAGTACAGTTTAAATTTTACTTACGAAAAAGATTAAAAATAAAATAGACACCTTTTTTTTTTTTTTTTTTTTTTTTTGGCTCTGGAAAATACACAGCTGCGAATAATTTCTCGTGCACATATAAAGCTCAAGGATATATATATATATATATATATATATATATATTAACTGACAACTTGAAAACTTAATTTCTGGTTCTCTAATTGTCGCTACGGACAGGCATGAACCAATGTATAATTATTTATTTAGTTATTATGTACAGTGACGAAGGCACGTGGGCTTGAGGGGGGCTTAAGCCTCCCCGCAACTCTTTATTAATTATGTTTAATACATATTTGATAAAAATTAACAAATATCCCCCTCTTAAAAAATTAAAAAACTTCATTTTATTTTTAAAAAAATTAAAACTTGTTATTATTAGCCCCCTCAATAAAATTTCTGACTTCAAGATTGATTATGTAGTTATCTAGATTAGATTGGAATTTATTATAGTTTCAATTTCTATTTAGTAATTTAGTTTAGATTTCAAATTTTTTTAATGGTAAAGTTAGAGTTAAATTTAAATTTGAATAAACTAGTACAATTAGATTTTGATAAACTCTGTAATTATATATGCATATATAAAGTCTCATATATAGTGTTATGTATTAGTAAATTCTTATCTTTATTCTTAATCCGTGGAAATAAACATATTTATGTTAATTATTTTTATTTTCTCTTCTTCCTTTTTCTTTTTATTTTTTTCTTTTTTAATTTCTGTGTTATTTATGTGGGGAATATGTGTGTACGTATGACCAAAAAAAAAAAAAAAAACCGTTGGATGCATATATCTTTTTTTCAAAATGTAGTACTGATGGCTTTGGCGACGAATTAGCATATAAGACCAAGTCCTTCTTGTCCGAAAACACCCCATGTTCGTATTCCACGTGAGGAATATTCCCCAGAGACAAAGGGCAACGACGTAACGTTTCACCTTGCAATAACACAACCCATTACAGGGAACAGACAAACTGATAGACGTTAAAGTTTTCAACAAGAACAATGCTTTGTGTTTAACATCACTTGTTAATAAAAGATGGATCCCATAATATGAGGTTCATTAATGGGATTCACTTCTCTATTGATATTTTAAAGCATTTTTCTTTCAACAATCCAAGCCAGAGAGGTGGTGGAACAAGACAAAAATTTCAGTAAAAACATACACGCGTTATTATTTTTCCTTTTTGCGCAAAAAAAAAAAAAATATCAATATGTAAAAACTAAATGATAAAATTTTAATTGATACGATATCGAGATTTTCATTTTTTTTTTTTTAAATTGAAACAACGAAGAAAAGCCAGAAAATTTTGAAATAAAATTAAAAGTAATTTCAATGACCCAATGCTCCACTACTTTTTTTTTTTTTTTTCTACTCCACTACTTATTTTATTTTATTGAACACTACTCCACTACTTGCCAACACCTAAATCCTCCCGGGATTACAAGAAAGAGACACATGATGCGACATTCACAATCTCGATCTTGCTCTTATTTAGATTTAAAATGATGTTTTTAGCCAAAGAAAAGGAATTAAAAAAAATAAATAAAGAACCTATCAAAGGACATGGCGTTTTTTGGTTATGTTATGGATTTGAAAACTCTTTTTGACAAAGGACCCACGGCGGCTACATGTTGGTATCCCCCTCCCCTCTACTTATTGTAAATGAAGATCTTTTTTGTCCAAACATTGCAAAAAATAAAAAAATAAAATAAAATAAAAAGTAAAAAATCGTGAAACCCAAAGTGACTAAGTAGACCCAACCAACGTTAATATAAAATGAAAAAGAAAACTTGGGGCAGCATGCAACCGGATCCACGGTATTTAGTAGGGGTGGCAATTTGTGTCACGTGTCGGATTCGTATTGTGTTAGAGCCGTGTCGAATTTTTTCTTCCCCAACCCGAACACGACCCGTGACACGAAAACGACTTGAAACCGCGATACGAACACGACACGAACCCATAACGGGTTGACACGACACGAACCGAACTTGACCCGCGATACGAATTTGATCAGAATTGAACCCGCAATTAATTTGAATTTGATACAAAAACCAATTCAATTTAAACAAATTATATTCCAAATTCATAAAAAACTTAGAAGAATAATAATTTACCTTCAACAAAAACATACCATTGACAAAACAATAAGTTTTTAGGATTGTTTTCAAATAGAAAATCATAAAATTAAACTTCCAACTCAAGTGCAAAGTCCACAATCATAGTTAGGCAAAGTCTTATTACAAACATCTTAATAAAGTCCACAAATCCAAATACAAACATTAAAAAGTCTAAAATCAAACAACATAACACCAACAAATTTGACACGAAATTGACCCGAATTTTACACGAAATTGACACGACATTTGACCCAAAATTGACACGAATTTGACACGACATTTGACCCGAACTTGGAAGGAAAAAAAAAAAGGTCGTGTTCGGGTTCTACGGGTCCAATCCGAACACGACTCGTTTTTTCCCGTGTCAATTTCGGGTGACCCGAATTTGACCCGACCACTATTTTTCCCAACCCGAACCCGCGAAATTCGTGTCGTTTTCGAGTCGTGTCGTCGTGTCATGACCCGTATTGCCATCCCTAGTATTTAGCATTGTCATTTCTAAACTTCTTATCATTTGACAACTTATTCACAAACTTTTAATCATGATAATTTGTCCTAAACTTTCTAAATTATTGAAAAGGTGTCGATTAATAGTTATTATTTATTGTATATGTATTTACTATCCATATTAATTAATTATATAATATGATGATCTTTAGGATGAATATACAAATCTACATATTATGCTATGCATAGCAACATTGAGAAGGTAAGAGGGGAAAGCTGAGTGAGAGAGAGAGAGAGAGAGAGAGATGTCATCTTTATCATGTGTAGCCTTTCAAGTGATTAGTTGCCCTGTACAGAAGAGACCCTCAATCCATAACAAGCACAGCAACTTGAAACCTATCTATAATAAGCAGCCATTGATAAAAGCAGCTGTACTGCAAGTTCCCAATATGCTTATAGATCAGCTCTCCAAAACCATCAAGCAGTCGACGGAGAAATTGCTCGACGCCTTTGTCGCTTTGGTGTTTGAATTTGTTGATCAACCATTGCTCCCATCTCAGGTAGTTTTCTCGCCATGAGTTTCCACTTCTACCACCTTGTAATGATCTCAAGCAATATAACAGCTTATATTTAATTTAATTTCTACAAGTCATAATAAGCATAGATAGTCATATATATATACATATAGACGCATATACATTATGTAACCCTTTTTTTTTTTTTTTTTTTTTTTTTTGAATAAAAGTGGAGTTATTCTTTACTTGCAGAGTAACTTTGCGCCGGTAGATGAGCTGGGAGGTCCTAATCTTATCACAAGCATCGATGGGAATATTGACAATAATTTTCCGGAGGGGGTGTACTTAAGAAATGGTCTGTATACGCAGTACACATACTTATGAAATGAGATTTTATATGTGCATGTTTTGCTCTTAGTAACTCAGGATATGACTATCGATATTTTTCCATAACGGTACTTCTACTTGGAGGTGTTTAAAAAATCCATAAACTCCATAAACTGATCAATTAAAATCAATCTGAACCAAATGATTATAAGTTATTTTTGAATTACTCATCCGGTTTTTATAGTTAATTTGACGGTCGGTGTGATTATCAATTTTAAAGTCTAAAACCGATCAATAATCCACCCAAAAATATACCTACAACTTTTATATATTTTAATTGTGTTGGTTCATGTTATTTGGTTGTACAAGTGACTTTTACTTTGGTTATAACTGGTTTATCTAAAAGAAAATGATATTTTAAATTAGATTATTTTGAACTTTTGTTTGTCATTTCTGTTTCCTTTTACGGACGGACAACTTTATAGATTTGTTATTTGTTTTCTTTTTAAGGATATACAACTTTATAGATTTTGTGACTTTGGATATTATCCTTTTTTTTTTTTTTTTCCCTAATTGGTAAGCATCTACCTCCCTATAAAATCTAAACTACACAAAAAAAAAAAATTTCACTTACCAAGAATTAAATATTGAACTTATCGGACCTAAACACTTTACCGTCTTCCCTCACCAACTAAGCTAACTCCAGTGGATTGATACTATCCTTTTATTAATGTTTGTGGAATATTGATAATTCTTTTAGTGTTAAACCTAAACTGCCCAAACCGATTCTTTATGATGCGGTTTAATTAGGTTTTTCTCTAAAATATAAAACTGTCCAAACCACCTAGAAAATAAAACAATTTTTGGATTGTTCAGTTATTTTTATTTTTATTTTAAAAAGAAATTATCATTCAAATAAAAATTGGGTACAAACACCAATGCCAATAATGAAACAACCATGTGATACAAGATATATAACTCTCAACTAAGATCGATTCCATAAGTAAAATCTGATGAAATTCAATAAAGAGGACATAAGCCAAGACTCGGTGATGGGAAAATTCTTTAAATTCCTCAGCAATCCTATAATCGAGTATGCACAAAGCTCTTTCTAAAAAAACATCTACATTCGATTGAATATTCTGATCAATCAAAAGACAGTCACTTGTAATACATAGACTGTAGCAAACTCCGCATAGCCCTAATACTAACGGAACCTATAGCCATATACCACTAGAAAATAACTCAAGCAGAACACACACAAAAAAACAAACCAGAGGTGGGGGAACAACCTCTTTTATTACAAAATTAAAACTAAAACATAAAAACAAAGCATGAATATAAAATAAACATCACCCACAAAATTCTTGCTCAACGTGGAACAACCACTCCACCGCATGCCACAACTCAGAGGAAATCAATTGGCTCAATTGGAGGTAAGAGATTGCCGCACCAATCATCAGAGCATAAAAGCCTCGCCGGATCCCTAACCACCGTAAGCTTCGTCGGGTTAGATCTAGTCGAGAAACTCCCAATTAGAACCCTCTGACTCCATTCCCGTCGAGATCACCGAAGCGCAGACCACTTTCACTAGCCACGGCGGCAGCGGAGGAAGCCCCACACAAAGGAAAACCCTAGTTTATGAGAAAAAGGGAGAGAGAAAGGACCTCAGTTATTTTTATTTTAATAAAAAAAAAACCCAAAATAACTATGAACACCCGATTGTAGACTATTATCTGGGTATTCGAACAGCGTAATTAAGGGAGAGAAACACACATATATTTATTTTATTTTATTTTATTTTTTTGTGAACCATTAATATAATTTGCCTCCCATTGTTTAAAAAAAAAAAAAAAAAATTTAACTTTCCATTTTTTTAAAAATTGCCTTCTTTCTTAGCAAACTCTAAGCTTACATTTGGCTCTCATGTCTAAACATAAGTTTTTCTTTTCAGTTTTTGTCGTCTTTTTTTTTTTTTTAAAGTTAGACAAAATTATAACTAGACTTAAAATTCTATTGCAAACCGATTTTCCATACAGAAGCTAAATTTGAAATATCAAGAAATGATTAAAGATCGATCTTAGAAAAGGAAATAAGACAAGATATGTTAAGAGGCGTGAAGGATCGATAGGGATTTAATATGAAATAAACTTAACATAATCGAATCAGATTGACTTTATAATAAGTATCTCGTTGGTATATTATACGCTATTATTACATGTTTTGTCATCGTAAAAATAATAAATAGCCTATTGTGATTGCAGGAGCAAATCCTCTATTTGGAGGGCTAAAATCGACGAAGTCTGTGTTTGGAAGGTCAAGACACATTTGGATAGAAGGAGAAGGGATGCTTCATGCTTTGTATTTTACCAAAGATGATAATGATTGTAAATGCACAGTCCATTACAACAATAAATATGTTGAGACCGAAACTTACAAGCAAGAAAAGCAAAGAAACAAGCCCTCTTTTATTCCCATCATTGAAGGCGATTTACCAGCAGTCGTTTGTGCTGCTCTACTCAATTTGGTAAAGCATAATAATTAATAGATTAACTAATATTTTCGTCTCGAATAAAATATCACATTTTCCCAATAAAAACAGTACTCTTACATATAATGCAATTCTTATATGATAACAACATGTGTATATACATAATGCATGTATTATAGTTACATATATAATCTAATAAAATATTTAAGAAATAATATTTGAATCTCTCACCCTTGAATAAAACAATAAATAAACAAATAAAGTTCACGTGTCTATGTACGTTTATATACTTAACTTTACTTTTCTTTTTTTCCATTTTCTTTTTTTGTCAGCTAAGATTTGGGAAAATAGACAAATATGTAAGCAACACCAATGTATTTGAGCATTCGGGGAAGTTATATTCCATCGCAGAGTCTCACATGCCTCAGGAGATTGACGTCTTCACATTGGAAACAGTAGGCAATTGGGTTCTCTCTAGACAATGGAACAGACCTTTCACTAGCCATCCAAAGGTACTTTATTTATTTTGTCTGCATATATACATAATAACAAATACATATATCGCTTTGAAAGAATTACATACTCAAGTATTACACCTGACTTTCTTCGATTAAAAATCTTCAAGTGAGGACGATATATAATTAAGTTTGATCAAAGGGTAAAATTGTAACATTGAGAAATATTAAAGGATGTCCATATAAATTTTTCTCGTACTTTTTGTCCAATTATTATGTCAATAGAATTTACTAAATGTTTTTTTATTTTTTCTATTTATAATTTTCTTATCTTCTTATCTTTCTTGAATACATGTAACAGAGAGCTCCAGAAACTAGAGAGCTTGTTATAATTGGAGTGAATGCGATTTATCGTCCTTTCCTTGAATTAGGAGTAATTTCGGGTAAATATATTCATGAAACTTGTTTCAAGGACAACATATTGACTCATTGAGAATATTACACCATTGTTTCAAGTAAAAAAGTAACTAAATCATAAATGATTAAAACATCTAGATTATCACCAATTGACGAATTAGAATAACTGATATTATAATTATTTAACACATTAATGTTCTAATTTGTCAAGTATGGTTCCTTAATTTGCAGCTGATGGAAGAAAATTAGTTCATAGAGCAGATCTCAAATTCGATAGATGTACATTTTGCCACGACTTTGGAGTTACATATAGGTGAAGTAGTATAGCTCGTTAATAGCACTACAACAATTTTTGGTGATATACTACCAAAAATGGCATTTTGATTAATTAATTAATTAGATTTGGATTACTAATACAAGGTTATTAGAATGGTTTATTGACCTGCAGGTACAATGTGTTGATGGATTTTCCAGTTACTATAGACATAATCAGAAGGCTCTGCACGGGAGGCCCGTGAGTAGTTTAATTAACTTCCACTATTTTATAGAACTTTAGCATCTAATACCAACAATATCCTAGTATTTTTTTTTTTACCAAAATTTGAGAGCTCCTATCTAAATCCATCTCCTTTTACTGCTGAGCTAATTTTAGTTGCGTGTATAATATCTCAGTACATTTACAGGTTATGCTAGAAATTCGATTTCGTTTATGCAGATTGATAAAGTACAACAATAAAGGATATGCAAGAATTGGGGTTATGCCACGATATGGAGATGCAGGTTCAATCAAATGGTTCAAAGTTGAACCAAATTGTACATTTCACATCATTAATTGTTTCGAAGATGGAGATGTTGAGGTATAACATGATATTATACTTGCTCTGATACCACATATCCAAAGTAATAACATTAATTGTGCATTAAACATTTTTGTTGAGCAGGTTGTGGTTTGGGGTTATAGAGCTCTTGAATCAGTATTACCTTTTGATAACTCAGCTAAGGGTGGATTAGTGCATAATCATGCTTATGAATGGCGATTAAACATGCAAACCGGAGAAGTTAGAGAGAGAAATCTCACGGCTGATACAGAATTATACATGGAAGTTCCTTTGATAAACCCAAATTTTATTGGTTTTAGGAACAGATTCGCGTATGCCCAAGTTTGTGATTCTCTGCCCCGCTCTAACGCAGGTGTAGTATTAATTTTTAATACCGGCGGCACTGAAGTTTTTCAAGTTAGTTAACTTGTTATTCATGTGGAAATGCATTAAACTTCTCATTGTGACTTGTACTGCAGACAATATGCTTAAATTTAGAGGTCTGGCAAAGTTACATTTTGATCAGCTGCACAAAAGATTTTCTTCGGTATAGAACCTCCTCAACGTCATTCTCTTTCCCGTGATAGTCAATCGATAATTCGGTATATTTCTTGCTAATTTAAGTATTTTTCACCTTGATATTGCTAGACAACTAGAGAAGTTGATCAAGAGGTGATAAAAGTGGAATATCAAATGTTTGAAGAGAACACCTTTTGTAGTGGAGCTACTTTTGTCCCGAAAAGAGGAGGTTTTGAAGAAGATGATGGTTGGATTATCACTTTTGTTCACAATGAAGACACCAACATATCTCAAGTAAATTTTATTAAATATATTTAACTTTGATTTTTCTTCTCTTCATCTCCTATGCTGGCAATTTCATGTCTATTCGATTTTAATTATTTGCAGGTTTGTGTGATTGACGCAAAGAAGTTTTTGAGTGAGCCAGTTTCCAAAATTACTTTGCCGTGTAGAGTTCCATATGGATTTCATGGAGCTTTCATACCATTCTCAGTGTAGCATAATTATTACAACTTTTTCAAAAAGAAGAAGAAGAAGAAGAAGAAGAAGAAGAAGAAAAAGTTACAATGGAAAATTTTGGTATAACTGTGTGGTTAGTTTCTAAGTTTGTGACCAGAAACAGGTAGGTGCTTGATAAATCTTTCTACGAACTGATGTGAATACCAAAAAAAAATTTAGATATTTGGTAAAACCATGGATGAATTACCATGTAGATGTATAATGACTAAAATGTATATATTTCATTTTTATTCATTTAATTATTTCTTCTGGTAATAAAGTTAATATTCATAACCTTTTTAAACGAAAATTATAGAAATGAAATATTATAGAAAAATGTATGTAATATTAGTGTTATAATCTAAATAGGTCTAAAAAGTTAAGTACCTTTATTCAAGGATAAATTTAGGCATCTGAAAAAATTAAATAGTTAAAAAAAATGCTAAAATAATTTTTAATTTCATCCCTCAAGCAAGAATGAGTAATTTTAATACAGAATTAAAAATTAATTTCTATTTGTTATAGAGATACATGAAATGAGTAGATTGAATATTATGTTTCATAATGACAGTAAAAAAGTTATGTAAAAACAACCTCCAACCTGCTTATCAAATTCTGTTGTTTGACATTAGCTTTTTATGATCTACTCGACAATCACATGGTTTATCAAGCACCTTTAACATGTTTTAAATTATTTTAAAGTCTACAAACAGCATCTAAAAATAATATCAAACAAGCGCAAAGTAAATAAAGTACCCCAAAACCTTCTTTCATTGGATGAGAACTATACATTGAAATCGGTTGATGCCTTAAATTTGAAAAGCAACGCAACATTGAGGGGGAAAAAAAATTTATCTACTGCAAAAATAAATTAATTATTTGTTAAACTAGCAAAAAATAATTACGTACCTTTGAACTTTGAATAAAATGTCGAAAAGTGGTTAGCTTAAAAAGTTTTGATTTGAGGTCCAGCAAGCCCAGCACTGTTTGAGGGACTGCAACAAGTGACTTAAATAAAAACATGTTAACTAATCCACTCAAATCTGCACAATGTTTTTGGAAATGATTTTTGTTTTGTGATAAATTGAAAATGAGAATGCTTTAAGAATTGTGCCGGGACTATTTTGTAAATTGTGTTTGGTATTGATTTTTTGGGTGTTAATTTCTAAAATATCAAAAAAAATATTTAACCTAAATAGTCCATAAACTATTTATCATGTGATATTTTAATCCATGTTCTTTTTTTTTTTTTTTTGATCGTGCTAACCTTAAATTCTCTTAAAAGGTGACGGTTTAATCCTTTTCGTCTGGTTTCATTAAAAAACTCACGAAATAGTCACGTAAGAAATACGTTTTGTATTTTTTGAATGAAAATACCCCTAAAAAGATGAAAATACTCTTATTCATATCGATTAATTTTTTATTTTTTTTTTAAGAGAGAGAACTCTCCCTCCCCCTCCCTCTCTCCCACAAGTCCAAAGTCGATGTCGGCGTCAGACACTGGCCGTCTCTCCCACCCTCCCCCCTCCCCCCAGATTTGACTCCGGAGACTATGAGATCGTCTCTCTCTCTCGCCTTTCCCTCCGTCTCTACCACCCCCCCCCCCCCCCCCACAAAGATCCGACGTCGGAGACCGAGAGATCGTCTCTCTCTCACCTTTTCCTCCCCTCCCTCCCCCCCCCCCCCCCTAAAAGATCCGCTACCGGATGCTGGAGACCACCCTGGTCTTTACTGTCGTCGGGCCCCCATCTTCGCCAATGAGCGTGAACGCCGACGAGCCCAAAATGCCATGTGAGGGGGTGGGGGGTAGAGTGCATACCCTAGATCTGGGTTGTGCGGGGGGAGAGGGGGGTTCGCACTTATCGACGAAGGTGGGGCCCTGGCGACTGAAAATATGAGGGTGGTCTTCGGCATCCAGCATCAGATCTAGAGGGGGGTCTGGCGTCGGATCTGTTTGGGGGGAAGGAGGGGAGGGCGAGAGAAGCGGTCTCTCGATCTCCAACATTGGATCGAGGGAGGGAGAGACGGCTGGCATACGGCACCGGCATCGAACCTGTGGGAGAGAGGGAGGGGAGGAGAGAGAGAGAGAGAGAGAGAGGTTTTGTCTCTTTTTTTTTTTTATTGATATGAATAATGATATTTTTGTCTTTTTAGGGGTAATTTTTTTCAAAAAACACAAAACGTGCTTCTCACATGAATGTTTCATGAGTTTTTTTTTTCACGAAACCAGACAAAATGGAAAATACCCCTAAAAAGATGAAAATACCCTTATTCATATCGATTAATTTTTTTTTTTTAAAGAGAGAGAACTCTCCCTCCCCCTCCCTCTCTCCCAAAGGTCCGAAGTCAGCGTCGGACGTCGACCGTCTCTCCCACCCTCCCCCCCCCCTAGATCCGACTCCAGAGACTGAGAGACCGCCTCTTTCTCTCGCCCTTCCCTCCGTCTCTCCCCCCTTCCCCCAAAGATTCGACGTTGGAGACCGAGAGACCGTCTCTCTCTCTCGCCTTTCTCTCCCTTCCCCTCCCCCAACCCCCCCCCCCCCCCCCCCCCCCCCCCCCCCGCGCAAAGATCTGACGCCGGATGCTAGAGACCACCCTGGTCTTTATCGTCGTTGGGCCCCCATCTTTGCCAATGAGTGCGAACGCCCCCCCTCCCCCATACAGCCCAGATCCGAGTTTGTTAGGAGCGCGAACGTCGACGAGACCAAAATGCCGTGTGAGGGGGTGGGGGTTAGGGGGGCATACTCCGGATCTGGGTTGGGTGGGGGGGGGGGAGTTTGCGCTCATCGGCGAAGGTGGGGCTCTGGCGACGGAAAAAACGAGGGTGGTCTCTGGCATCCGACATCAGATCAAAAGGGGGGTCTGGTGTCGAATCTGATTGGGGGGAAGGAAGGGAGGGCGAGAGAGAGAGAGGCGGTCTCTCGATCTCTAGCGTCGGATCGGGGGAAGGAGAGACGGCCGGCATATGGCACCAGCATAGGACCTGTGGGAGAGAGGGAGGAAAGGGAAGGGAGGAGAGAGAGAGAGGGGAGGGTTTTATCTCTTTTTTTAAATTTTTTAATTTTTTTAATTAATATGAATATTGATATTTTTTATCTTGTTATGGGTATTTTGTTTCAAAAAAATACAAAATATGCTTCTCACATTATTATTTCGTGAGTTTTTTAGAGTTTTTTAATGAATCAGACGGAAAAAAACAAATCATTATTTTTTTATAGAGTTTAGAATTCACACCACAAAAAATATATATATTTAGATTAAAATATCACCTCTTAAACAATTCATGAACCATTTAAGTTAATTACTCGTCAAAAAATGAGAAGGAAGAAAAAAAAAAAAAACAACCAAACTCTTCACTCTATTCCCTTTCACTCTCTCCCTCCTCGCCGTGAGCTTCCTAAAACCCGTACGCGATCTCCGGAGACCTCGTCACCTCCGCCTTCTTCTCCGGCGCCGCCGCAAATATCCGGGAGGGCTGTCAACGAACCTTTGTTTGGGGAAGATCTTGTCTAGCATGATCAGGTCTGGGGCACGAAGCGAGTGGTCGAGGAACTCCGTCAGAACTTCCTTGTTCGTGAAGGAGGATCGCCGGCCAAGGACAAGAGCTCGAAGAGGCCATCTTCACGAGATTTTGCATCGCCATCGTTGCAGGCCACCAAGAGTTTGGGGGGGAGCGTCGTCGCGAGATCTGGCGTCGCCGTCGTCGGAGGCCGTCGCGAGTTCGATGGGGAGCGTCGTCACGAGATCTAGCGTCGCCGTCGTCGGAAGTCGTCACGAGTTCGCGGGGGAACGTCGCCGGTGATGGAGGCCGACGCCGGAGTCTGCAAAGTAGGGAGAGAGAGAGAGAGAGAGAGAGAGGAGAGAGAGAGAGAGAGAAAATGAAAACAAATTATTTTTTGTCTTCAAAAAAAAAAAGAGCTAGGGTGTTTTGGGAATGGAAATGAAAAGCAATTGCAAAACCTTTACCAAACGCCGTAATTTTCAATAGTCTCAAAATTATTTTCAATGTCCATTGAATTTTCAAAAGTACTTTTAGGAGGTTTGATATGTAAATTTGAGTTGAATAAAAAATATAGTTTCACTTGAATAAATGAAAGTACCAACATGACATTAGTTGATTTTATAATTGGTTATATATTGTTGTCCCTCACCTTACACTCTTTTTGACTCGTTTTATTGGGACTTGAGAGGTCCAAAAGGACTCCAACCATGAAATCCATGTGACCGTGTCTGCTTTTTTTTTTGGCTTGAAGACTGTCTCTGTCTTCATTTGTTTGTTATTTTTTTTTAGCTCATCATTCATCACCCCAGATTTTTAAGTCCCTTAGATTTTTGCTCTTGGAAGAGCTGGGTTTTTGAATGTTTGTTGGATTATTTGAAAGGCCTGAAAGGTGCGTAATTTTGAAGATAATGTGATTTTTTAATTCCTCTATTAAATCCTTTGTTTGGACCGCTAATAAGGATTCCAATTCTAGAGGGCTAGACGGTTGTAACACAGTTTTCAAAACCTGTTTTGGATATGCTAGAGGTTAATCCTCTCTATTACTCTTTATTGTTCTATGCAATAATGAAAATGAGTTATGCAGGTTCCTTTCATTTTTACTATATATATATATATATATATATATATAGAGTTGGGATTTCAGTTGCACCATCTTTAGGTTAAATATGACTTTATCTACTTGTTTTTTCTATTTCGATTAAGATTAACTTGGATCCCTTGGAAAGGTTTTTTAAGCGTTGGCTTTTGGCTTTCAAATACACAAACTCCCATATAATTGTAAGGGTTTTCCATAACTTTCAAGAGACTAATATATGTGTTTCACTAGTGAATTTTTATTCTTAACTTCCTTCGATTGGCAGTTAATTAGCAGAGACATGTAGCAATTTCTTTGCTAGTGATTCAAGAATTTTTGTAAATCCTTAGGGTTTTGACGCTTTTGTTGTTCTTTCTGTTGTTGCCTAGCATAAACACTCTTTTTTCTCTTATCACAATTTTTTTTTTTTTTATATGATGAGATTTATAGGAAGATTTCTAAAGAAATTTATTGTTAAAAAAAAATGATTTTTAAAGATGAAGTTGATGCTTTTCCTTTTAGTATCATTTATCGGTTGTTCAATTAGGATTTAGTTTGCTGTTTATCTTGTTTTCATGAATAATATTTAGGAGGTCTTGTTTGGCCCTTAGATGGTTTTGATATCTATGTGTTTATTTTTAAACTTATTGTATTTTCTTTTCTTTTCATTTTATGGTACCATCTAAATTATTAACTCTTGTTAACTCTTTTCTGGGTTGGACCATCTAAATTATTTTTGTACTCTACTTCGCACATGTTATTCATTTTCTCAGTATGGATAGTTAGGGCCAGATTGATTGATAGTACTCATCATATCATTATTTTTTCATTCAATTAAGCTCGACTTTGTTGCTCTAATGTGAAACTACTTGTGTATATCTAGCACGATATTGTTAATTTATTTGAGAGAAAAAAAAAAAAAAAAAAGTCACCGATAATGTTCATGTTTTTCTTTCTAACCCTACTACAGGTTGTTTTAATTTTTTTTTAATTATTATTATATCCTAATTTTCGCTGTAAATAATAACCATTACATTCAGATTAAAAAAAAAAAAAAAAAAGTTGCGTACGTAACTATCTTTTTTTAAATATACCGACTCTGGCGACTAGCTCATGACATATGAGACTTCTTGTCCCCTTGCGTATCTGTAAAGTTTCGTGTTCCATGTGGAGTACATGCGGAGACAAAATGGTACGACACAAACAGATGATACGACATTAAGCAAAAACGTGAAGAATTAGGATTTGAACTCTCCTATTTATGAAGTGTTTGTGTCACTCACTCAATTGAAATATTTTTTCAATATAATACAATATTCATTTTGTTATTAGTATTTTATATTTGAATACACAGACTCTTTGGACAAGTCTCAGTACGAACGTTATTCATTGTTTGAGTATGCACATTCCTGTAAACACCTTTTTAAGACATACATCTATTTTCACTTGCATTTAAATGTATTTCAATGTTAACATCCAAAGGTACATTGCATTTAAATTCATGTACTTAAATGTAAAATATGACATCCAAACACATATTAAAATACATTCATTCTATTCAAATGGACATCCAAAAACACCATAATTCTTCAATTCTTCTAAATGTTTAATCTTATAGGTGGTGTATGCTACTAATAAAATTGAATTGTAACACCTCCATAATACAATCTTTGACGATTCTTTTCTAAGAGTATCTCCAATACAATATTAAATTAATGTGCCAATAGTAAATTTTAAAGTTTAAGTGGTGAAAAATACTCTCTTCAATGGACTGCTATTTGTGATGTCAAATTTACCATATGCTAAATTTAGTGATAAATTTATCAATTAATGTCAAATTTCATATTTGATTTTTATTGATCGACATCTTGACTTTTTCATATCATCAGTACAATATTTCATTTAAAAAAATTGACTCCTGAAAAAAGATAGTAAGCTAAGATATATCTGATAATAACGCACCAAACTAACAGTAAATGTATGTAAACTTCTTTGTAGTTTTGGATGAATGTCAATGTATATATCTAAATCCATACATGGGAGATTTTAATCAAGATCTCTAGTTTGTTGCTTCAAGCGCCTCCTTGGAGCTCGAATCCACCTCCTTTGTTTTTGCCCCACAACATCAACATATGAAGTATTAATAATCTTTATAATCTTGATAAAAGAAAATGTGAAGAATATTCAGGTGTAGACAACTTTCTTCCTCTCAAAATTTTTTAAGGGGCTCATGAGAATACATAAATTGTCACTTTGTTAGGGAACTTGAATCAGTAGTGTTATCAGAACTTTTGTTTCAAATCTATTACGGTAACTGCCACACCAAAAAAAATCATTAATAGCTTGTTTGGTGTTTGAGTTCAACTCCAACTAAATTATAATTTTGTTGCTAATTTTTTTTTTTTTTTTTCTGAAAAGTCAATAAAAATTATAACTAATTTTTGAAAAGTTAATCAATTTCAGCTTAAATTTTTTAACTTCAACAAACGATTCAAATGGAGCATAAGTTAGAAATAAGAAACTAACACTAGATAAAATAACTTTTAAACCCTCGTATAGAGAGACTCATAATAAATAACTTTTAAAATTCTCATAAAAATAAACTTTTGAAACTCTCCTAAAAAGAGACTCATAATAAATAACTTTTGAAATTCTTATAAAGACAGACCTATAATAACTTAAATATATAACTTTAAAAAAAAACTACGATTATAAAATATATTAATTATATACAAATAATAACACGCATGATATCTCTTATCTATATTTAAGAGAGTGAATAGCTCTTTTGGTCTTGTCTCCCATGACTGTTACATGGCAACCACCTAAGCGTCATGTGAATGCTTACGTGGTAGCATAGTCAACGTCACGAGATTTTTTTTTTTTAACTATTGCTTGCTTTGCTT
Organism: Ficus carica; assembly: GCA_009761775.1. Classification (NCBI taxonomy): domain Eukaryota; kingdom Viridiplantae; phylum Streptophyta; class Magnoliopsida; order Rosales; family Moraceae; genus Ficus; species Ficus carica. The sequence continues at coordinate 16,578,065 of CM019746.1, forward strand.
GTCTATTATAATAAAACTAGTATTCCTAAATATATATATATATATATATATATATATATACTCTCAAAACTAATGATAAGAAAGTTTTGAAAATGTGTCATATTATACGTTATTGATTATTTGTTTTAAATTACTATCCATGTTATGTGTAATTGTACAATAAAACGATGCAAACTTTTTTTAATTTTAAAAAAATTAGAAAAAAAAAAAAAAAAAAAAGACATGGGGGTTCTATATAAACTGTATAGAATAATTGATAGACCAGCACTGAGATCAATTTGAGAGTGGAGGGGGGAAAAAAGAAAGGAAAAGGAAAGAGAGAGAGAGAGAGAGAGAGAGATGTCAAGTTTATCATGTGTCGCATTTCAAGTGATCAGTTGTTCTGTGCAGAGGAGACCCTCAATCCATAACAAGCACAGCAACTTGACACCTATCTATAATATCCATAACAAGTGATCAGTTGTTGAAAGCAGCAGTACTGCAATTTCCCAATATGCTAATATATCAGGTCTCCGAAACCATCAAGCAGTCGATGGAAAAATTGCTCAACGCCTTTGTCGATTCGGCGTTTGAATTTTTTGATCAGCCCTTGCTCCAATCTCAGGTAATTTTTTGGCCATGAGTTTCACATCTACCACCTTGTAATGATCTAAAGCAATATAACTTATGCTTGATTTTCTGCATGTCAAAATCCGCATATACAATCATATATATACTTATAGACGCATATACATTATGTGTTGGTGTAAAAGATAGACTTTATTTCATTTTATTTTTTTTGATAGAATAAAAATAGAATTATTCGTTACTTGCAGAGCAAATATTGCAACTTGAGAAATGGTCTGTCCACAGTACACGTACTTATGATATGAAATTATGTCATGTTTTGCTCTTACTACTAACTCAGGATATGACGATCTATATTTTTCCCAACGTTACTTATTCTTAGAGTTATTTAAAAAATCAATGAACTGTTGAAATTGACCGTTTATACCATTTTTGGATGTTGATTAGTTTTAATCTTTTTTTTTTTTTTTAACTTGTTTTGGTGGTCAGTTTGGTTATCGGTTTTAAAGTCTAAAATCGATCAAACTAATTGATCAGTAATCCCTCCAAAAATATGCCTATTATAGTTTTTACAATATTAGTTATAATATTAATTCACAATTTTGTTTCATGTTATTTGGTTGTACTAGTGACTTTTTACTTTGATTGTTGGTTTATTTTAAAACTTTAGATGGTAAACTTTTAACAACATGTTCTATTTTGGACTATATAATGAACTTTGCATGCCATTTTTTTTTCCCCTTTATGGATGGATAACTTTATAGTGTTTTTGACTTGATGTTTCCTTTATAGACAACTTATAATGTTTGTTAATTATTAATACTACTTTTTAATATTAAGCCTAAACCGCTCAAACCAATTTTTTATGATTTGGTTTAATTAGGTTTTTCTCTAAAATATAACATTGTCCAAACTGCCTAAAAAAAACAAAACTCCTAAAAAAAATGATCAAACTTATCACAAACATCCTGTTTATGTTATTTGGGTATTTGGAAAGTGTAATCAATGGAGAAAAACACACACCTTTATTTATTCGTTTTTGCGAACCAAAACATGAAAAATAACTTACCTCCCCTTGTAATTGAAAAAATAAATATATACTTGCCATATTTTGTTAATTTGTTTTCTTTTTTTCCTAGAAAACTCTAAATTTGAAATGTAATCCAGAAAAGGCCATTAGACAGGAAATTTTGAGAGGCCTCAAGGATCCATATGAATTTCGTAAAATAAACTTAGCATATTTGAATTATATTGACACCCAAATTGTAAATAACACAAAATATGTAATATATGTGTTATTATAATACATATTTTGTGTTATTATAATAACTTACGTCATTAATATTTGTTGTTATCAAAACAATAATATATAACCTATATTGTGATGTGCAGGAGCAAATCCTATATTTGGACAACTAAAATCTACAAAGTCTGTGTTTGGAAGGTCAAAACACATTTGGATAGAAGGAGAAGGCATGCTACATGCTTTGTATTTTTACCAAAGTTGATGATTGTAATTGGACTGTCCATTGCAACAATAAATGTGTTGAAACCGAAACTTACAAGCTTGAAAAACAAAGAAACAAGCCTTCTTTTCTTCCCATCGTAGAAGGCGATTTACCAGCAGTCATGTGTACTTCTCTGCTCAATTTGGAAAAGCATATGATAGGTTAACTAGCTAATATTTTCGTCTCGAATAAAAGATCTCATTTTCCCAATAAAAATAGTACTCTCAAATCTTATCCTTAAAAAACATATTTCTTATTTTATTAATAACAAGCATAAATATATGTATGTGTATAAATTAAGTGTATGCTTTAAAATTGTATATCTCCAATCTTCAAGATGTAGAGATTAATATCCAATATATGAATTTAAATATATATATATATATGTGTGTGTGTGTGTATATGTGTGTGTGTGTGCTGTATACATATCGTTTGTCTAGTTGACTTTTTTTCTTTTTTTTTTTTCATTTTCCTTTTGTCAGCTAACATGTAAGCAACACCAATGTATTTGAGCATTCGGGGAAGTTATATTCCATCGCAGAGTCTCACATGCCTCAGGAGATTGACGTCTTCACATTAGAAACAGCAGGCAATTGGGTTCTCTCTAGACAATGAACAGACCTTCACTAGCCATCCAAAGTTACTTTTTTATTTTATTTTATTTTGCTAAAATCCAAAGGTACTTTATTTATTTTGTCTACATATATGCATAACAACGAATAGATGATTAAGTACGATATATTGTGTTTAAAAAATTACTCAAGTATTTCCTGACTTTTGCCCATCTTACACTGACATTCTTTAATTGACATATTTAACTATACATAACGACAGTCCCACAGACACTCCATAATTTCTGTTAGTGTAAAAATCTTCAAGTCAGGACCAAAATTAAGTTTGATCAAAGGGTAAAATTGCAATATTAAGAAATAGTAAAGGGCATCAATATAAATTTCGCTAGCATTTTTTATCCTTTGATCAGTCGAATTTGTTAAACCATTATTATTTCTATCTATAAATTTATCTCTGTGTCTTTCCTAACTAACATATGTTAGGGACAGTTTTGGAAACTGTGGAGCTTGTTATAATTGGAGTGAATACAATTCGTCATCCTTACATTGAATTAGGAGTAATTTCATGGACGTAAACATTCATGGAATTTTTTCCGAAGGGCAAAAGTATTGATTCATTGAGCATATTAAAATTATTTATTTTATAATTGACGAAATAAAATAACTGATAACTGATATCAAATATATATGAATAAAGCAACCAACTATATTAACACTTAATGACCAGAGTAGAATAATATTACAATTATTTAATACACGTAATATATTTATCAATATTAGTGTTCTAATTTGTCAAGTATGATTCTTTTTCAGCTGATGGAAGAAAATTAGTTCATAGAGTAGATCTGAAATTCGATCGGTGTACATTTTGCCACGACTTTGGTGTTAAATTTTGATCAGCTACACAAAAGATTTTCTTCGGCAAGAACCTCCTTAACATCATCCTCTTTCTCGCGATAATTAATCAATAATTCAGTATATTTCTTGCTAATTAAGTATGTTGGTCGCCTTGATATATCGCTAGACAACAAGAAAAATTGATCAAAAAGTGATGAAAGTGGAATATCATATGTTTGAGGAGAACACCTTTCGCAGTGGAGCTACTTTTGTCCCCAAAAAAGGAGGTTTTGAAGAAGATGATGGTTGGATTATCACCTTTGTTCACAATGAAGACGCCAACACATCTCAAGTAACTTTTATTGTATATATTTAACTTTGATCTTCTTTTTCATCTCCTATGTTGGCAATTTCATGTATATTCTTCTTTTCTTTTTTTCTTTTTTTCTTTTTTTGTAGGTTTTTTGACTGACGTAAAAAAGTTTTCGAGTGAGCCAGTTTCCAAAATTACTTTGCCGTGTAGAGTTCCATATGAATTTCATGGAGCTTTCATACCAATCTCAGTGTAGCATGCTAATTACAATTATGTACAACTTTTTCAAAAAAAAGAAAGAAAAAGTTCAAATGGAAAATTTTGGTGTAATTGTGCGGTTAGTTTCAAACTTTGTGACTAGAAACATGTAGGAGCTTGGTAAATCTTTTTTCAAAGCTGATGTAAATATCAAAAGCAATATTTTAGGTATTTGATAAACTATGAATACAATTATTCTGTAAATGTATAATGATGAAAATGGACATATTTTATTTTTATTGAATTAGTTATTTTAGTATACATTTTCGTAGTTTTAGTTTTTACTTCTAATAATGAAGTTAGTATACGTAACCTTTTAAATTAAAATTATAGAAAAAAAATATGTAATATTACTTTTATTATCTAAATAGGTCTAAAAAAATTAATTACCTTAATTCAAGGATAAATTTATGCAACAGTGAAATTTTTAAGAAGTTTTAAAAAGCTAAAATAAATATTAGCATCATGCCAGCCAGAATCTGTAATTTTTTTTACAAATATTTAAATTTAATTTGAATTTGTTAAGCAGATATATTAAATAAGTAAATTGAAAATTGTGTTTCATAATAATAGCAAAAAAGCTATGCAAAAACAACCATTAACACGCTTCTCAAATTCTGTTATTGGGCAATAGCTTTTTATGATCTACTCGACAATCATATGGTTTATCACACCCTTGACATGTTTTAAATTACTTAAAAATCTACAAACAGCCTCTAAAAACAATATGAAACAAGCGCAGAGTAAATAAATATTCCAAAAACCTTTTTTCATTGGATGAGGACTATCCTTGAAAATTGGTTGATTCCTTCCATTTGGAAAGCAAAATTATCTACTGCAAAAAGAAATTAATTATTTGTTAAAACTAGTCAAACACAACTACTTTTGAAATTTGTATAAGATGTCGAAAAGTGGTTAGCTTAAAAAGTTTTGATTCCAGCACCAGCAAGCCCAGCACTGTTTGAGGGGACTGCAACAAGTGACTAAATAAAAACATGTTTACTAAGGGCCTGTTTGGTGCACAAATTCAGTTTGAGTTGAGTTAAAATTTTTAAGTTTAAATAGTAATTTTTGTTTACTTTTTCAGCAAAGATAAAAAAATTTTGGAAAAAAGACAAAAAACATGATAAAAAAAATACAGTTTAATTTAAACCAAACTTACCGATCAAACGGACCCTAATCTACTCAAATGAGGACATTTTTATTTCCTATAGGCTAACAAATTATTTTCAGTGGCCATTGAATTTCCCAAAAGTCTTTTTAATTAGTTGGTTTTACAATCAATCAGCTATATATCATCGTCCCCACCTTACGCTCTTTCAAACATAATTACTTTGATTTTTACATCACACTGATCATTGTGTGTCTTCTTTCGACGTCGACACGTCACTTGTTTATTGGACTCAACAAAAATTTCGAAAGGACTCCAAATATGAAAAACATGTGACTGTGTCTTGTCTTTATTTGTTTGTTCATTTAGCTCATTATTCATCACCTTTAGGTAAATGTATCTCTTGTCCTACACCAATTTTTTTATGCAAATAATTGTCCTTGTCCTGATCATCTTCATGGTAAAAACTTTTATTGTTAATGTGAAGACAAGAGTATAAGAAGTTACCCTTTTGTTGGCTTAAATACATTACCATTTGTTTAATACACAACGTGCCTGACAAAATATTTGCTATTTTTGAAACTTTTTACGATAGGGTATCTATATCAATAATATATATTTCAAACAGTTTACAACATAGCCTCACTAATAAGTTTTTTTTTTTTTAATTTGTAATTTTACCTTGAAGAGGACCAGATATATTGAGTATTTAATTTGATCCTCAAGGGGAAAAAAAAAAAAAAAAAAGAAAGAAAGAAAAAGAAAAGGCTCTTTTTACTCATCCATTTTACCATGGCATGATTAAAGATGACCCAGCATTTGATGACTTTTGTGAAATAATCATGACCTCCTTGCCAACCACCCTTTTTCATGTCCTTTTTTTTTTCTATGAAATCTGTGCTTTGAATTATTGGTGCCGAAAGCATTAAGATTAATAATTAAGCCATCCAATTACTGGACTGAAAGGGGAATTATTCAACTAAAAAAGAATTAATTGACCCAATTTTGTCCACCAAAACTTTTAAGTAGTGTTTATAATAAATAATTTAAAGTGCTAAGTTACACTTGCGTCATGTTTTCACGTGTTCGTATTGGAGTTAGTAGTTGTCGGGATTATCTCGAACAAACCAAATGCTTCAATGAATTTTCCCAAAACTTTCTCCTTTTACCAGCAAGAAAAGGGAAAATACAATTTGCTAATTAACGTTGGATCACGGCAAAATACAGAAATCTTAATTGACAGCAAAAACCTGCACAGAACCCTTTTTCCTATGTTTGGTTTTTAGCCTCTCTAAAAGGGGCATTAAATCCGAGGGGATTTTCTTTTCTTTTCTATTCTTTTCTTTCTGCTCAGTGCAAAAAATGTGAGAAGATATGCAAAACTATCTAGTTGCATTGATGGTTCTTAAAATTGTTAGATTTTAATCGAGTTTCATTACGTGACATATTTTTTTTATTGATATGATAACTTTACAAGGAAGGTCACCGGTGAAATATTTAGCTTGAGATATGAAAAAGGGTCACGCGTTTATAATTATTACCATTAAATAAGTATTCTCTCCCCTTGCTTGGTACGATTTTACACTTCACTGATGAATGAAACTCATAAAAGCACCGAAAAAGAAGACGGGAGGGCATGAGTCATGACTCTTGAATGTCTACTTTCACCAATATATAAAACTAACCGACATTTTCAGTTTTTAACATATTACGACATTTTCATATGCAAATTCAACTCACTTTTTCTTTTTTCCTCAATTTAAATATTGCTAATTTGCTTGAAACTTATATATATGCATCACCTAAAAAAATCTCACCCATTTAAACACTTCGGTCCACATTTGTCCTAACCTCACTCTGTTTTTTCCACTGTTCCACTTGGCCATAATTTTTTAGGTGAGATTAAAAGTTTTTTCCCCTGTTTTTTCCACTAAAAAAATCTCACCCATTTAACCATTTAACCATACTGCTAACCATTTAACCTCACTCTGTTTTTTCCCCTGTTCCATTTAACCATTTAACCATAATTTTTTAGTGAGATTTAAAGTCTTTTTCCCATGTTTTTTCCACTAAAAAAATCTCACCCATTTAACCTCTGTTTTTTCCCCTGGTCCACATCCGCTTCCCACCAACCATTTAACCATAATTTCCTCATATGGTCCCCCTAATCCATCCCATGACAAAAAAAAAAAAAAGTTCGTACCCATAAGTATGGAAAACCATTTTTACAAATGTTTAGAAGGGACCTGTCCCCACATATTTCAAGATGATTTGATACCAAATTATAGAGAGGGAAAAAAAATAAGAAAGATACAAAGAAACTTTTTTATATCATACAAAGCAACCTGAAATTTTAACCACATTGGAGAACAACATAACATAAAACAAACAAATAAACAAACTTAATAAACCAAAAATATGAAACAAAAAAAAAAAACATGGAGCACATGTTTTTGTACATTAACAAAGCTCATTTTGATCCCCCACCCCACTTGTTTTTTTTTTTTTTTTTACAAAGCACTTGAACGAGTGATAGAAGTAGCAGTAGTAGTAGTAGCTTTAGTGGCGGTGGTGCACACATTCTTGAGGGATAGTGGGGAATCTAGCCGTGTCGGAGCAGTAGTCATATACCATGTGGTTGGCCCGGACCCACAAGAGCTGGTGGCTCTGGTGGAGGTTGAGCTCCGACAATGTGGGCTCGTCCCACCAGAACCTCGTCTCGGCGGAGCTGCTGCACTTCTTCGCGCCTTCGGTGGCGGCCACCGTGGCGGGGAATTCGCAGGCATTGATGTCAAAGCCCTTGTATGTGGCCACGAATGGGGAGTGGGACCAGTCCGTCTTGACCCGACCGCCTTGTGTGGCCCAGTCGTCGGCGTTCCATATGGAGCTGTACACGCCCATTGGTTGGTCTTTTGGGAAAGGAATGCCCTTGTCCTCCATGTTGGCGTGCACTCTTATTGGTGTCTCATCCACCATAAACCTGAACCCCATAAACACAAATCAAATAAAACATGTTAATTTTGCATAATACAAATTATAATTGTTACTGTAATTATTTAAAACAAATTGGGCATTGTACGGATTCTGAAAAACAATAGTGGGAGACCTCTAGAGACCACATCATCCAAAGATACATTGCCATTTTTGTTGGGCAAGTTTGGTGTTTTGTGCCCACTTGCCCTACTGTTGCTAGTGTTTTGTACCAAGTAGCCAAATCTAATAACACATTTTTAAGCATATCGGGCTATGTTTCTATGTGTGTGTGTGTGTGTGTGTGTGTGTGTGTGTGTGAGCAAATAGCGGAGTGGATGAATCAGTGGGCTTACACAACATGGCGTTGGTTCCAGAAGAGGGAGTAAGAGTGGAATTCCGTGGTGGGGTCGAACCACAGGTTCAGCCTCTGTTCTCTGTTACCTACTCCATTCACGTAGATATTGGTCTGCACTGAATAGGGCTCTCCAGTGGTGTTTCCCAAGAACTCAAAATCAAACTCGTTGTGGTTTGCACCGTCAGATGACATCTGCATCACAAAGATCAAGTCATAAAATATATATAAATCAAGATTTCTAGGTTCAGATTAGTGTACATATATAACAACTCAAATGCGACAAATTCCCTTCTATAATTGACAATTGTATTTTACCGTATCATCTTAATGTTAGTGACATTTGTGAAAAAATGAAGTATTCATTGATGGGTACAGGTGGTGAACAAGGAACAATAATGCAGAATTAAAGGGATTAGCAGAGCGATTCGCGAGGAAAAATAAAAAGAGCTAGCAGGTAATAATAGCAAAACTTGCCTAGTCGTTGGCTCATGCAAATCCAAGATTAAATTTTGTCTGCAATTGTGACTGTATAAATGTTTCAATTCGATACAATTCAGTGATTTGGTTGTGAAATTATTGAAATGGGGGACCCCAGCAGTCAGTCAAGCCAGTCCACTCCATAAATAAAAATAATATATATATATATATTTCTTTTTTTTGTTTTTTTTGCGGATACATAAAAATAAAAGTTACCATCAGCTGAGCTGTCCTCAACTACAAAACAAGTCTATTCAAAGAATCAAGGTCGGTAAATGGTAACAACTAGTTTCAGCATATCGTCTTTTCGGAGGAAAAAAACTTCTCTACTCTGCTTAAATCTTAACAGAACATATTAACCAACGAAAAATATAATGCTATCGTATTAATTAACGTTCTAAATGCTGTGTATATTACTTACATAAAAAGCAGTAACAGTTCCAGCAGAATCACCCTCAATAAGCTTAATCTGAATGGTTACTTTCCCAAACATATACTTGCTCTTTGATGCAAACCCAGCACCTGAAAAGTCCCAAAAAACTCCATTTCAGAAAAATAGAAAATCCACAGGAAAAAAAAAAAAAGAAATAAAACAGAGGGCTTGTAAAAGAACAGAGAAAAACAGCTCAAGAACAAAACTTTTAAGGTTTTTTGTTTTACATCCCGGTTAATATTATACATGGAGAATAAAAAAGGCTTGATTTTTTATTATTTTTTTATAAGATTACCGGAATAGTTGTCGAGTTTGAGCTTGAGAAGCTCTCCTTCGTAGACGAAATGGTCAGTAGCCCAGCTTGGCTGGAATAGCTCCTCAAACTTGGCTGAGCTAACAGAACCCACCATTAAAATAAGACCCACAAACAACAAACAACCCACTGAACCAGACATTTTAGGCAGAGAAATCGCCATTAAAATGATAAACGAAAGAGATCTATTAAAACAGAGAAAAAGAGAGAGAAGGGATTGGAACGTAGAACTTAGAGTGAAGGTTCTACTACTCCAAAATGCTCTGTAGGGTCACACACACTACAAACACATTGCCCCCTTTTATAACCGATTCTATTGCCTTATTTCTGTGCCACGTCAGCTGGACTTATGTGCCAGCTCATCGCCACGTAGGACAGGAATTCCGAGAAAAAATGCAGAGAAAATTCCAAAAAAAAAATTAATTGAAAAGAAATTAAAAATATATATAGCCGTTAGTAAATCCATCCACCCCAATTAGCTGGGCAAGGGCTGGGGTACTGTACTGAGTGGCACGGGGTACGGGACGTCTGCCCAGAATGGATGAGTATTAATTCGACCAATTACAGAACGCCACGTGGCGATCTACAGCTGGTTCACAGGGCTGTCTAGTTGTCACTGGCGATACGAGTTAAAAGGAGGCTCCCTCTTTTGCTTGCAAGCGTCTGAGCCATGTCCCTTTGGAATAAAAACGATCAACCGACCATCTCTGCGCGAGTAGCTTTATACTGAAACTCGCTAGGTTTTGGGCGCCACGTGGATTTCCTAGCGAATGATTGGTTTTTTTTGGTTAAGAATGATTGGTTTTCCAGAGCTAGGACGGGGAGTAAGGGCAAATGGGACTTTTTGCATGGCAAGGTCATGTCACTTTTACCTGCTTTTTTTGTTGCAATTTGTTTTGCCTTGGCGGAGGGGCAGTGCCAGCTGGGCTGTAGGAGGAGCGCACTGTACAATGCTCATATATTTTACATTTTTCTAAGGGGATATTTGATATTCAAGTTCCACTCTAATTAAATTGTATTTTTTCATCTTAATTTTTATCTTTTTTTAAAAAATCAATAAAATTTATAACTATTTTTTAAAAAATAATATTATTAAAACTTAAAAATTTCATCTCAACTCGTTCATCAAACACCCTCTAAATCCCTTTTCCCTTTTCTTCCTCTCTAAAATTTTTATTTTATTACACTACTACTACAAAAAAGTGAGTTTTTACGGTGGACCTCGAGATGTGTGGCTTATAATTGAGATATTTTCACATATATAATATGATATTAGGGGGAATAATAGTAATAAGATATTAATAATTGTACTGGATGGTGAAAGTTTTGGAGACCTTGAGAAAAGGGTAAGTGGGACTGCAGGATTGGCAATTTTTTGGCAGATTTGGTAACCCATACAGTCATGCTCCATGCCCAATAATGACAATGATACTTGTCCTTTTCTTTTTTTCCCAATGGATAGCTTTGCATCTTTTTTTCTTTCTTTTTTCTTTCTTTCTTTTTTTTTTTTTTTTTTTTTTGGGGTATTTAAATCAAATGTACTAGTCTTTGATGCCATGCCCATGCCATTATCTATTGTTATTGATTGTTTCATTGGTCTAACACGCACTCAATATCAGGATTAAATGATTCTGCAATTATGGACCTCAGGTGTGCTAATTAATTTGCTAATTAAGTCACAGTAGAAAGTTAGATTTCATTACAAATCCTTAATGAAAGCAATGTAACTAATCGATCGATTATTTTTGGGCAGGACAACTAATGATTCTTCTTATTCTTATTTATAATTTGAAAGGGAAAATTTATTTTAAGACGACACTAATGTTATAAGCATCATAGATAATTAGTAGGCACTAAATCGAATGTATCACTAGAACCCCTTAACTTTGTTCTTGTAGAGCAAATTTTGCCCATATAACTATCGCGGTCCTATGGTTCTGGACAGCTCAAAAGAAGGACAATGAAAACAAATGGTTAAAATATATATATATATATATATATATATTAAAAAAAGAGTTTTTCTAGCTAAAAGCAGCTCTACAGATATGTACGGACTTTGCACGAATCAACTTGTATCACAAGCCAATGAGGAAAGCAGAAATCACACATAACTAGAAAGTATAATAATTATCACTCTCTACCACCTCTTAAAAAGCCATTGATTGAATTGGCCAAGCAATAAATAAATAAATAAACTGTTAGTGTGGTCATTCTATATTCTCTTCTTCTTCTTCTTCTTCTTCTTCTTCTTCTTCTTCTTCTTTTTTAAGTTAAAGTGATTCTAAATTATTAAAATCAGAACTGTAATAATTTTTTTTAATTAATTTTTAGATGAAATTTATTAATTAGTATCATTTTTTATCAAATTATTTATAGATTTTGTATAAAAATAATCAAAAATAACTATTATAATATCGCTTTAATAATTTGAAGACATTCAAACAATAAAAAAAAACATAGATCAAAATTTAAAAAATTAAAATTTTTTAGACTAAATAAATAATTTAACTAAGGGAAAAAAAAAAGTGAAGAAAAAGCTTTGCAGGGCTTTTTTTTTTTTTTTTTTTTGTGGACCTTGTAGTACAGTGAGCCGTTGGAGATTTTTTGAACAGCTGGACCAGTTTAAATTTCTTTTCTCTTTTTTTTTTTTTTTTTGGGGAATCATTTAAAGCAGTTCACAGGCTGGCAACTCGGTGTGACTGAACCAAAATCCTGATGTGAATATCCAAATTGCAGTGATTGGAATGATTTCTTGCGCAAGGAGAGTTCCAGTTTTGCGTGAGTAGACGTGGATGGAAACTTTTTAGGAGTTGTTTGGTGTGTAAGTTTGAGTTGAAATATTTTAATTTTAATAATAATTTTTTTAAAATTTTCAAAAAAGATAAAAAATTTTAAGAAAAGATAAAAAAAATTAAAAAAAAAAGATAAAAACTAAATTGAAATATTTTAATTTGAGTGAAAATATCAAACAAACTCTTAAAATGATTATCATAAAAATCTGATTCATTGCATTGTCATTTAAGTATTTAACTTAAGGGCCTATATCAAATGACTAGTGATGACTACTTCTTCTATCTTTTTGGAAGGTGTAAAGTTTCGTTTGATGAAATAATCGATTGATTTTTTAAAAATTAATTATAATTTTTATTAATTTTTTAAAAAAATAAAACTGAGATGAAAAATTTAAATTTAAATTATATTACCAAACAAAACATAAGCTTATAAGCCTATTTTTAAAGCAAAAGGATAAAACAGTTCACAGTTGTCTGTCTAATTTTTAAATTGCACGTCAAAAGCAAACAAGCAAACAAACGCAATTAGGATTGGAATCGTGCCAAAGTTCTTGCTCTCAACCACATCTCTTTCTCCAAATTGAATGCCAATGATGGTCCACGATATGGGTCACAATCATTTCCCCTTATTTTTACCCTTTCCTTTTCTTTTCTTTTTTTTAAATTAATTATGATGGGGGTCCTTACTTGGATCCCAACTAAGACATAAACTAATAATCACCATGACTTTTGATTTACAATAATGGTCTCAGTATAGATTTTATAATGGCTATAAGTTCCACCTTTATTACGTGTCTCCTGGCTGATTATGAAAATTTGATTTTATCAATATCTATTAATCTGGTAGAAATATATATATTTTTATTTTAATGTGATTTTGTTCTTATATATATATATATATATATATATATCGATGAAACATGCTTGTTGATGTCGAAAATCTCCGGCACAACACCCAATATGAATGCTCGGACTAGAATGTGCTTGCACGACTACTCTGCTGCTGTTCGCCTGCAAAAGGAGAAGCACCTCAGAGTGATTGGGACACTGGTGGGGTGTCTGTCACGGGCACTCCGATGCTTAAGTCAATAAGAGAGCTGATGAGCAAGAGGAGATGCAGAGTTTTGGCAAGGAAAAATATCCATACCTGAAATGGAGGGCTGATCCTCTATTTATAGGCGCTTCCCTCGGGTCCGGGTATTCAGGTGACCCGATCGGGTCGGTTCCCTAGTGCTCCCGGCAGGTAATAGGCTTCAGGCACATAAGAGCTATAGGTCCAATGGACTGGTGTCACGTGTCCCTAATTCGGTACAGGGGACACTAGGGTGAGCTGCAGCCAGCACCAATAGGTATAGCCTCAGTCGGGGCAGGTGACGGGAGTTGGCGATGTGACGTGTACAGTAGCAGGTAGGGGAAGTTGACTGTTGAGGTGTACAGTGACATGCTTCACATCAGACGTTAGGTGGTGGATGACTGCCTGGAGCAGCCACGTCGTCTCTGGGTACTGTCTAACCCGGGTATACGGCAAACCTCAGTGAAGTGGTTAAACTCTGGTCGGGTAACACGGTTATCAGGGAAGAGTCTTCTGGTCGGATCAAGTTAGGTCAACAGTCTCTGGACCAAGCGGGTGGATACAATTTTACCACCTCCACGTGACCGGGTTACTCTTGGAAATAAGATTTTGTGGTCGGGACATATTACGACATCAACAGGCATGCTAGTGCTAATACAGGCGGCGGACACTATGTCAGTCTGACCAGGCGGCATAGGCTGGCGCTGGGCGCTAAGGCTGGAATAAGGACAGGTCCAGCGGCAAGTAGTGCCAGGTGCCCACGATGTGACATGCCATTGTACTGTTGTTAGCCAGTGCAGGGTGACATAGTGCGGACAGTAAGGGGCCACGAGCACGGGCAGAGTACAGTAGTGGTCCGTGAAGTATTGCCCAGAGCGGTGTTGCGGGCTTCGAAAGTGATCAGCTCGTGGTCCACGAAGGGGAGGAGCAGTACACGGAGGTGGTGATCGTTCAGCATAGTTCCCGGGGAAGTCTCTACCTAGGTCAACAAGCATAGTTCCCTGGAAAGTCTCTACCCGGGTCAACATCAAACCAACTCGATGGTGGTCATCCGGCATAGTTCCTAAGGAAGTTCTACCCGGGTCAACATCGGACCAATTCGATGGTGGTAGTCCGGCATTGTTCCTGGGGAAGTTCTACCTGGGTCAACAAGCATAGTTCTCAGGGAAGTTTTACCCGGGTCAACATCAGACCAACTCGATAGTGGTCGTCCGGCATAGTTCCCGGGGAAGTTCTACCCGGGTCAACAAGATAGTTCCAGGGAAGTTCTACCCAGGTCAACATCAGACCAACTCGATGGTGGTCGTCAGACATAGTTCCGGGGGAATTCTACCCGGGTCAGAGATACAACGGCTACCTGCTTTTTTGCAATGATCATAAAAATGGGCCTACGCATTCTCCGGTAACTCGTTCACTAAAAATGGGTTTTTTGTTATCGGACGAATTGTACCATCAACAATGCTTTCATGGGAAAGGGAATACGCAATAGTAAAAATTGATTTAAAACAATGTATACCAATGACATGGTTGGTTTAAGCATGCGTTTGATGTTAAGATTTGAATTACATAATTTAGATTTATTTTGTGTTTATCAAAGCCTTTAAATGTTTGAATTAAAAGGTGTAAACTTTAAAACGTGTTAGAAAAAAAAATTTAATATAAAGCTTGTTTTATTTATCTTAAAATTTTATGTAATTTTTTTAAAATCATCTCAATTAAACTTGTTTATATAAAATTAAAAATTTTTAAAATTTGAATTATAAAATTATATAACTAATAAAATTAAATAAAAAAATAAAAATTAAATTATAAAAATAAGATCTGGATCGAAGATCCAAATACCTCCTAAATTGAATGGCAACGCCAAATGCGCAAAATTTTTTAAGTTGAAACCCACACCCCAAACACCCAAAAAGAAAAACGTGATATTTTTTACTAGTTGACGAGGCACAAACAAAAGCTATAGTCGAGATTTGATATGTAGAAATAATAAAGAAATTGGGACTGATTAGCAAACGAGAGAGGAGTTGTAGATGCATTTGGTATTGGTGGTAGAGTGCACGCATATTGACGTTAACATGTCCTATCGATCGATCATGATGACTTCAATACTCTCACCACCTCTCAAAGTCTGTGACGCTTTTGGGCTGTCCAAAGGTGCTAAAATATGTTTTAATATTTATGAGACCGAGTTATCTCCTGTTGGTTCTTTGTCCATAGATCACCAATTGACTGCTTAAACACCAACCGCATACACCCACGTAAGCAGATGTCTCCAACATGCTGACATGTGTTTTTTCCATTGGTGAGTTCGTCAGGCTTACCATGGTCTTGATCACATAGTAAACAGGGGAAGCTTCCCAGTCGGCACGTGAAATGTGCTTGTGAATTACAGAATACAGAGAGTTGTGCGTATTGGGTAGGAGGAGGAGGGTGAGGTGACGGCTTTTTTTTTTTTTTTTTTTTTGAAAATTAAAGATGGGAAAAGGCCAAAAAGGAGAAGCTCTCCTTCACACACACACCCGCACGTGATTCTTATAAATCTACATTTGTGGAATTTGATGCTGAGAATTTGTCGAACTACGAGGTCACGTGCAGACAACAACACAACTCAAACAAATCACAAATATATACACACACACACACATACACACAACAACTCCAATCTGCTTCCGAGCTTCCACGGCAAGGCAATCGGGAGTGATTTTGGAGCCAGTTGTTTGCCATTTTGTGGAATGAGATTAGATACGTTTTGGTTTGTTTGCTTGGGTTTTTTTCGACAATTGATGGCTAATTAATCAAGTGGACATGAGATAACCAAGAGCTAAGCATAAAGTTTAAAACTTCTTTTTTTTTTTTTTTTAAATTTAATATTTAGCTTTTTAAAGCAGTGCAGGATTTTAAAATTAATCACATTAAAAAAAAAATTACAATACTATGAATAAAGATATTATGGTTTAAAATTTTTGCGTAAAATAAAAAACATTAAAGACTTACATTGAAAATTGAAACTAAGTACAGTGATTAACACAACATGTTGAGATGATTGAATTTTTTGCAGCAACTTTTGTTGTCCGTGACAAATAACACCTTAAATGTATTTTTATACCTTAAATCCATCAATTTTATGCCACTTTTTGCCTAAACAATATTTTCATGCTCAGTTGTGGCATTTTAATATTATTTTTCGTTTGCACGATGGATTCAGTTTCAACTTACACTTGATTCGTCGGTTCGACTTGAAATTTTTAAGTTAGAATTAGTTGATTTTTTTAAAAATTAATTATAATTTTTATAAATTTTTTTAAAATAAAAATAAAAAGATATAATTTAATTAAAATTGAATTAAAATATCAAATTAAACATTAGTTTATTTTTAAAAAAATTGACACAGTAAAATAAATCCGAAAGCTGCCATTTTCATATAATATGATAGCAAATATCATTCCACATTTATGTCAGTATAGTCGTTAAACAGAAGTTCTGGTTGGCATCTTTGGAGGGTGGTGGGGATTGGAGTAGAACTGTAATGAAAGTTTCTTTTTACGTAGAAATTAAGAACTGAGACCATAAATATATTAAAGATTTTGAGTACGACGGGCTGATATGTCCGATAAATCAAGCTGAATAATTAGATTGATGATGGAAAGTCACAATCAGAGGGTGAGACTAAAGGGCATGCTAAAATATTTCTTGTAGGGATAGGTGTGTAGGGTGCAGCACGCAGGCAGAGTAATAAAATATATATATATATATATATATATGTATGTATGTAGATTCATGATTCAAAGTTGTTAAAAGTCCAATAACTATCAGACGTCCTTAATAAATGAGACCCCACCAAACCATTGTAGAACAAGGCAATGGTAGGAACGTCTGCTCAGCTCTATCTTTAGTTTTTGTTTTTGTTTTTGCCTTTATTTTTCTTCTTTGGTGGGACCAGTTAATTAACAAGTTTTACCAGCATATGTCCAAACTAGTGTCACACCACATTCCAAAATTATATACCACGTCACCTTATTTAAACCACTGAGCTGTATATATACATCTATATATATATGCGCCAAAGAAATTTGTCTGCAAATGCTTGTATACATAGCCCAGCAAGTGTTAGATATCAGAGAGGGACGGTACTAATGGAAAATGTGTATCCGCTCTTATGACCAAGAGAAAATTTTGATTTAAATTCACATTTTTGTGAAAGAATATTGTTGATATCGACATATTCTCCGACCACAAAATACTGTCTCCGACAGTACTCGGCAATGTTTATAGCCGGACGTTCTCCGAGAACAGGATCTTTGGCCGACCACCTCCCCTGCTCTCGCCGGGACAGGCCATGTGCTCGGACGGTGTAGTGCTCAGAGCACCTGGATCCGGGTAGTAAAACCAGAACCGGCATGGGTCTCTTGGACCAACCCTCTTCGTACACAGGTGACAGCAGCCTTGCTCCTGTACCTGTCAGCTACAGGGACGATCCCCCCTACTTCTGCAATATATCACATCACCAACAACCGCCACCTGCCTTAGCAGGATCTACCGTCAGATACAACCATCCTTCTGTCCCCCACTCTGACAAGGCACTGTTGTCCCCTTGCCGATGACGCCCGTTGCGTCCTGCTGCTCATTGCACAACGCCTAGGGCCACGTGGCACCCATCCATTGGGCTAGTAGCCCCTGCAGGCCTACCTCCCCGCGGGGTACCCTAGGGAGCCAACCCGACCGGGTCGCCCCGAGCACCCAGGCCCACTAAGAACACCTATAAATAGAGGAAAAACCCTCACTTCCAGGTATGGTCATTTTTTGCCTTGCCAAAACTCTGCCCCTCCCCTTGCATCAGTATCCTTGCTGACTTAAGCATCGGAGTGCCCCCGGCAGACACCACACCGGTGTCCCCCTCATTCCGAGGTGCTTCCATTTTTGCAGGTGATCGACGGCGGAGCGACCGACGAGTTAGTCAGAATACCCGATCTCATTAGGTGTTGCTGCCGGAACCATTTCTGGCATCAACAAATATATTATAAAAAAAATACATTAATTGTAGTTCAAACTCATTTGTCAGATAAACTAGAAGATTTTTACTTTATTTCTATTTTAGATTTGAAATTTATCTACATAGTCAAAATTATAACTTGAAACCTCTATTCAAAATTTATACATTAAAAAATAAAAATAAAAAAAGGTCCTTTCTCTCTCTTTTTTCCTTTTACACTTCTCCTAAATTAGGGTTTCCTTTGTGTGGGACTTCCGTTGCTATGGTTGACGAAGGTGATCGACGGTTCGGTGATCTCGGCCAGGATGGAGTCAGAGGGTCCTAATTAGGAGTTTCTTGACTAGATCTAACTCGGCGAGTTTCCGATAATTTGGAATCCTACAAGGCCTTGATGATTCGATGGTTAGTGTGACAATCTCTTACCTCCAATCGAGCCAATTGATTTCCTTTGAGTTGTGACTTGTGACGGAGTGGTTGTTTCACATTAAGCGATAATTTTGCAGACGATATTATTTTATATTCATGTTTTGTTTTTGTGTTTTAGTTTTAATTTTATAATAAAGGTGGTAGTTTCCCTATCCCCAATTTATTTTTGTGCGTGGGTTCCACTTGAGTTACTTTTTAGCGGTTTATGTCTATAGGTTCCATTAGTATTAGGGCTATGCAGAGTTTGATGCAATCTCTGTGCTATAAGTGACTGTCTCTCAATCGATCGGAATATTCTATCGATTGTACATGTTTTTTTTTAAAGAGCTTTGTACATGCTTGATTATATGATTGTCGAGGAATTCGAATAATTTTTCCATCACCGGTCTCGACTTATGTCCTCCTCACTAAGTTTCATCGGATTTTATTGATGGAATTGATATTAATCAATGGTTATGTCTCTTGTAACTAGGGTTGTTTCATCTTTGCTAGTGATATTTGTACTAAATTTTAATTTGAATGATAATTTTCCTTTAAAATAAATATTTTATACATTAAACAAAAAAAGGTTGAAATCACGTCAAAATTCCATCCAGCAACCAAACAGAGCAGGCTCAAGAATAAAACAAGCATATCTATAAACCGCTATTCATATTCATATAAGTGATAGATAGATGCATACAGTACATGCTTTTACATAAGGGAAACAAATATCTCTTGTATTTTAAGTTTATTAAGAAACTATACTATTCATTTTCAATCACATTTTATTTTAGAAAATATGTATTTGTTCTCCTGAGTCCAGATTATGGCAAAAAAAAATTCTTGAAATTTTGGTTTTTGAAAGTTACTGAAATATCTTTTGGCCGCAAATTAAAAAAAAAAATATAAAAGAAATATCAATAAAAATTAGTTCCAAATAAATTTTGGTGAGTCTATTACGCAATAATCCAGAGATTTTTAGGAGAATTTCAAAGAATTATTAGAAACTTTTAGAGAAATACCAGACCTTTAGCCAATGTTTAGTAAGAATGAAAGAAAACAAAAGGGAAAGGAAAAATGGAAGTGAAAGGAAATAAGAGAGAGATGAAAGATTTTGAAAAATGGAAGTGAAAGAAATTAAGGGGGAGTTTGGCTCTCCCTTTCAACTCAAGTTAAACTGTACTTTTTTTTATCTTTTTTCTGAAATTTTTTTTTGTCTTTTCCGAAAAAGTCAACAAAAATTACTATTTAAACTTAAAAATCTCAACTCAAACCACTACACCAAACACCCTATAAAAGAGAGATGAAAGATTTTACTTTTCTTTTATGTTGTTTGGCATCATAGAATGAGATAAAAGAAATTATTTTTTGGTATAATTACTGTTATATTTATATAAACATATTCTTTTACCTTAAAAGCAAAGATTAAAAGTAATTTTATATAAACATACCTTAAAAGCAATGATAAAAAAGTAATTTTAGTAGATATAAAGTGAATTTTAATTTTTCTCCCATTTTTAGAGAAATTAGTTTGAGATAAAAAGTTTAACTTGAGTTGAGTGTTTGGTAAAAAAGTTTGAGTTGAAACGTTTAATTTGAGTTGAGTATTTGGATGTAAAAAGTTTGAGTTAAAAAATTTAACTTGATAAAATGTGTGTTTGTAACTTAGGTTCTAAGTCAAAATTTTCATCTCAGTTTTTATTTTTTTCTTATATGTTTAAAAATATTCTAATTTGTTTTTGAAAAGTTAACCAATTCTAATTTAAAAATTTCATATCCAACAAACTTACCAAACGGATGCTAACATGCCATTGTAGGTTGTGAATGGAAAAATGAAAAAAACAAAAAGTAACTAAAATAAAAACACACATCAACAATATACATCAAAGTTTTTACAATATTTTTTTACATAGCCATAAAATACAACAAGAATTACGTAGATGCTAAGGAAACAATCCTTATTCGCGTATCCCGAATTAGCTACGTAAAATTTTAAACCGTTGATTTGTTTTAATCGGTTTAGATGCTTCGTGCACATAGATTTTATTGTGCGTTCAAATATAATATTTATCACAAAAATTATATTTATTATAATATTTTTAAGATTTTTTTTTATCCTAAATATGATCTCTATCATCTCCATCACTTCTCTCTCCTCTCCCTCTCTCTCTACAACCTTCCCAATTCTCTCCCGTCTCCGCCCCCACCACCATCACCATTAGGCACACCGTCGCCATGGCCGCCGCCACCACCTCCTTGTCCTCCTCCTCCTCTAGGCTTTGCAACCTTGTCCCCGTTCTCCGCCGCCGCCGCCGAGAACGGCGGAGCCTCCAATGGCTTTGTCTCTTCTTCCGTTTCTTCTTCTGCAACTCCTGCTCAGGAAGAAGTTACTTTTTGTTGGAAACCTTTCCTCTTCGCCAACTCCATCTCCTATTCCTTTCTTGCTTGACTCAATCTTAGACCCTTTCAACTCTCCCACTCCTCTCTTTCTCTCTCTACACCACCATTTCACCCAGACCAGACTAAATCCACTCTCTGTCTCTCTCTCTCTCAAAAACCTCTCTCTCATTATGTTTTTATTCTGTTAATCCTTTCAGGTCTCACATGCCAATTCCTCTCCACCACCAACAATGTCCTCCTTCATCATCTTCTTCATTCTTTCTCTCTTCTCTCTCCTCCCCCTCTCTCTCCCAACCCCAGAGGTAAATTAATATAATCAAAATTTTGTTCTATTTAATTAATTAATTGATTATTTCTATTGAATTAATTAATTTTTTTTCTTATTTTTTGCAGGGATTTTGATCGACTGTGACGCGACCAACGACACAGTGATCGAGGGCCGTCGATGGCTCTTCGACGAAGGATTCGTCTCCGACGGGACCCCCATGACCATCTCCGTTCCGGTGGTTGCTCCCTACCTCTCGACCGTCCGATCATTCCCGAACGATCTCGGCCACAAGTTCTACTATGTCGCGCGGGTGTATCGTGGGGCCAAGTACATGGTCCGGACGACCTACTTCTATGGCAGATTCGACGACCGGGACTCGCCACCGGTGTTCGATCAGATTGTGGACGGGACGCTTTGGAGAGCCATCAATACGACGTCGGATTACGCCCCCGAGAATTTGCACAATGATCAATCATTGTGAGACAGCGCAAGAGAAAGGGAGGGTTGGGTGCACAGTAAACCGAGTTTGGTTTACTGTGCAACGGTCCAACTATGGATTGGGACTAAACTTTTGTGCCAAACGATTTGAGTTCAGTTTGAACTCAAAAAATTGAGTCCAAACTGACTCACCAAACAGGTTATAAATTTGTGGGTCCCACTGTAATTTTTTTTTTCCACCCATTTTTCTTTCCTCTTTTCTCTTCCTTACTACCAAACAAGCCAATCCAATATTTTCCATTCAATAATCCCCACTCGTCTTACTTCTTTCCTTTCATTTTTCCACCATACCAAACACAGCATTAGATTGATAGGTTTCTTGACTGATAATAACATAAACAAGAGGCGGATACCTTAGACCCATATCCAAAGTCCTCCTCACTTAGACACTCACACCAAAGAAAACATCATACGTTTTTGAACTTATTTTCTTAATATGCCTCACTGAAAATTTTAAAATGACGACATTTATCATGAAATTTTTTAGTAAAGTTTCAGTTATATCCTAAATTTTAACATTTATTGGCATACTTATATTTCAAATTAAAAAAAAAAAAAACTAAATAACGAAAAAACAACCATGTTATTGTACAAATTCATAAGTTTTTGAACCATAAACTTTATAATAAGTTACATAATTAGTACAAAATTTTGATTCATAGAAAAGATTAAGGCCAGCATATTGTGACAATTAATGGTAATTGAGTGTGGTCAGCTCTTTATATATTTTATTTTGTTTTTGTTTTCTAAAAAATATTTAAAAGATGTATGATTTTTATGTTTTGCCCCCCATAAAAATTTAGTTTTCACATATCCACCCCTATCGATCTTTATTTCTTTTTCTAATTTTTACATAACAACAACAACAACAACAACAACAAAATAATAATAATAATAATTATTATTATTTAATAGTAAAAAAAAATAATAATAATAATAGTAATAGTAATAGTAATAAAAATAATGTATACTCTCATTGAAGAAAAAAGGCTCGCTTTGCCATTCAGTATGGCTGCTTTGGTCAACAACGAGCATTGTCATCACAAAAGAAGTCGTAAACACCACGCTTAACTGTATCATAAACATTATTCAAAAGAAGCAATATACAACCGACAAGAATGCATATAACATTCATTTATTTCAAATTTCGTAATATTCAATTCTATCTTCCATCAATTATTAAATCCTTTAGTGCCCTATACATGATCTGAATTTGACCAAAACAAACAAATATTATTATGCACAAGGTTTAAAGAACAACGATTGAACGTGATCTTCTACGCTGAAAAATCTGTTGTCATCCCCATGTTGATAGATAATTTGTGCAGTTCTTGCAAGGTTAAAGCAGGTTTTCGTCATCGACCTTGGCAGCGCAGTTGGAGCCGTTAAATGTCCATTTAGCTCCATCCATAAGCTCCTAATCATCTGTTTTATGTGCTTTCTCGCTTCATCTTCCATTTCCACATTGTTCTCTCTCATGTAACACTCTATGCTAGATGCCACGTCTCCTCTCTCTTTCTCCTCCTAAGAAAATAATAATAATAATAATCAATTAATTAAATGCAATGTCAACAAAAAAATTTAGAACAGAAAATTATTGAGTTATTGATCATGGTATTTGATATTTTAAATTATGTATACCGTTGCAGTTCCCAAATCGTCCCAAAGCCGAAGAATTTTCCCCGAGCAAGAGAACAGCTCAGGATATGGCTGCATCATCGACACGGTTTCATCTGTGACGCCATGGCCTATGAGGAAGAATGCGTGCACCAAGGCCATATATGACCCTCCACTGGTCACACCATTTGTCAAATATTGCTCTAGAGTCGGCGTGTATCCGGTGTTGAACCATTTTGATTCAGCGAGAAAAGCGTCGAATATGTCTATCCACTGCAACAATGACAGAATATTGCTCATTTTCCTGAACATGAAACAGATACGATCCTCATTACATAGTCAAATCGACAGATGAATACCGTTCTCTTTAAGTGATCGGCGATGCACCATCCATGTTCTTTAAGAACTCTGTAAGCAATTTCATTGGTGGTATTGTATAGTGCCATGTAACATATTTTCATGTAATCAGGAAGCTGCTCCATTGCTCTTAGATCCCACCTGAAAAAAAAAAAAAATTTCGTGTCAGTTACCAAATTTGATTTATTATGGCTTGAACTGTTGCATCTAGTGTAAAATATTGACCTCTTAATTGCATCGTTGAACAAGATAAGTTCATCCAATGAGCCATAGGTGTCGTAGATATCGTCCAGGACTAGTAAAACGCAAACAGTTTTGGTAAGCTCAATCCGAATGTTCGAATAGCTTGCCTCGGGAAATATCCCCACGGTCCATAGGAAGCACTCAAACGGTCGATCTCTAGCAAAACCAAGTTTCTCAACAAGCCCCAATTGCTTCCACCACCTAAACAAAACAAAAGAAAAATTAAGATCAACATTTTCCTCCTATGACAACATATAGATTCAGGACATTTACTGACAAGAATAAATGGCTTGCATAGCATACCATATGATCTCAGCCAACTCCTTCTTGTGGAGTGACTGAAGCTCTCTGAAATCTGATTTAGCAACTTCCAAGAGGGCAGGATTGTGGTTGCTTTCTCGGCTATAATCGTCGATATAGCTTCTAACTTCTAATGTTGCCATCCTCAGGTGCCTTGGGAGCTCCAAGGATTTGGCAACTTGAGTTTGTAACTGAGGTGATAAAGATGGCGTCGCCTGTTTCAGGTGGGATCTTGTGAATTCCATGGCTTTGAGTAGTTTATCATCCCCTTCTGCACTGAGGTAGGAAGCCTCGTACAAGCTCAGCATACCCTGTACGTCTTCTTTCAGTGATTCCTTGAATTTCCCATTCTTGTCCATAAATTTGTCGAAAACATCTAGTAGACCAAAATGGATATTCAACGTTCATAAGTTTATTAGCCCAAAAAGAATTCAAATCGTTGTGATGACAAAGAAAACATTAGACACTAATTAACTGGGAGAGTTTTCGCTACAGACCTGAGCTAGTTGGCAAGCCATTTTGCCTCAGCAGGCGGAAACGAAGTGCTGTGTCAAAGAGGTCTTCATTGGAATTGCAATCCGAGAACTCCTCAAGTAAAATTCTAATTTCCTCTTCAAAATGGTGATCAACTCCCAACCGTTGAATCTCATCGACCAGTTTCATTTTGGTACTCTGACTAGAAGGTTTTTGCAACGCCTTCTTAATCTTAACGACCAGTTCCTCGGTGGTACACTTCATAGTGCTCGGATCAAGTTTGTCATTATATGCCAGATGAGACACCATCTAACAACAACAAAATCCATTTTTTTGCCGTATAAGAACCAAGAATGAGATAGAGAAAAGTAATAATATATATTAGAGAAAATATATATAGTATCCTAATGGCTTACCCCTTGAGGAAGGACCACAGATTTTAATAGAGCATCATGGTGAGAGATCTCTAGGTTTGATGGTTGTGCTGTTGGCAATGGTGATAGTTGGCATTTGCAAGACAACGAGCCACTAGTACGTGCGACAAACTTCTTCTTCGGTGAAAAAGCTTTCACAATTGGCACTACAATTGGCTGTTTTATCAAGCCCGGCGACACTAGGGAATTAGTGTGCCTAATGAACTGCACTCCCTTCATTTGCATTCTTAATCTTTCTTGATCTCCTGCGCAGTGCGTACTCTGATTCTGCTTCTGTCGAATGCAGTATTTTACAATTGTGTTTCCCACTCCTTGTATATGTATGTATGTATGTATGTGTGTATATAAACACACACACACACACACACATAAAAGTAGCCGAGATTGCTGACCGCCTCCCCACTGAATCAAATTGCGACCATGAAAACCTTTTGTTCAACTTGCTAGCAATAATTTTGGTCAGAGCTATTGCATTAATCCAACATTTGCTAAGCGAGTTTCCTTTATTACTTAATTATTTATTTATTATTATTATTATTATTTTCTTTTTTTTTTTTAGATCCCGCCCTACTTGGCGACTTAAATTTGAATGTAGCATTTGTCGAAATTATTGTAGATTTTATCCATTTCTTCACTAGGAATAATTTTCTCTCTCGTATTAGTATACAAAAAGACAAGAAATTATTCGGTAGACCGAATGTATCACGTCATCGTATTAATATGGTACACCCATCTAATAAAAATTTGATATTTGGGTATTTTTTTCATGTCATCTGTTTGTTTTATTTTTCTCTTTCATTATATGTAATATATTAATTGTCAAATCAAAATTATCATAAATATTTCACATAAATCTCTTATCATAATCAATTCAATTTATCTAAATATCATCAATATTTTATTTTCTGGTATCACTTAATATAGTTTAATAAATTATTTCTTAAAAAAAAAAAGAAATTAAAGAAATTAAGGAATCATATCACCATTCCAGCTCTTATTAATAAGTCAAAGCGCACGGTTACAAGAGTTTATTGAATTAAAACGACAATAGCAAAACAAAGTGGGCGCAGCCACCAGACAATCAAATGCATAGCAGTACTTTTATTAAAAGAAAACGACACATAACAGCAAAATAACGAAACAACCCTCAAAGCCACTGTTTCATTTTCGTTGATTTTGGGACAACATTATAATTGTGGTCTTTTTATTTTCTGAAAGTAAAAATTAATTAAATGTATAAAGTGACAAAAAATTATATATTTTTTTCCCTAAATGCAGAAATTAACTAAATATATCAAGTGATATGAAAGATAATCTTCAGCCAAAAAAAAAAAAGGATATTAAAGATGATATTTATTTTGATTAAATTGATTGTGATAAGAGATATAGGTGAAATATTTATGATAGTTTTGATTTGACAACTTCTATATTACAAATTTGGAAAGAGAAAAAATAAAATAAAAGAATGACATGGAGAAAAAAAAAACACCATAATATTAAATTTTTATTAGATGAGTGTATCACATAATCTTGATGATTTGATACCTCCAGTCCATCGAATTATTTTTTCAAAAGTACATTATAATGATATTTGTTTGAAGGAATTTTGTTAAAATACAAAATAACTTTATTGAAGAGTAAGTTTAAGATATATGTTGGCTCGCCATTGTCGACCATTATATATGTTGGACAGAGTTGGGTTGTTAAGAATTTAGAACTAAAGCAGAGTACTATAAGCATCCGAAATTCAAAAGTAGCCGCCTGCGGGAGAAGCTGCTTAATTACTTATGACGAAAAATATTCCTAGACAAAAAATAATAATTAGTACAGAATAATATAATTAACAAGCCAAAATGCCAGTTTGATTTTTCAAAGTAATGTTATTTGTCGACCAAAATACCGTACTAGGATTTTTACCCCAAAAAAAAAAAATATCGTACTAGGATTAAGCAATAAACAAAAGCAGCAGTCCATTAGTTACGTATGTTTTAATATTTTAATAACCAAACAGGATTCATCGTCTTGACAGCCTCCTTATGTCATGTTAATTAGAAAGGAACAAAATGCAACCTAAACTTTTTAAAAGACTAATGCTCTGTTTGGCATTTGAGTTTGTTCAAACTAAACTGTATTTTTTCATCTCAATTTTTATTTTATTTTTTCTGAAAAGTCAACAAAATTTATAACTAGTTTTTGAAAAATCAACCAACTCCAACTTAAAAATTTCATCTCCAACTAACTTACCAAACGGATGATAATTAAGTTAAACGAAGACTGCACGAATGAAACCGAACCTTCGGGCGAGAGGTGGGACAGGGATGCTCTATAGGATTTTGTTGAAAATGGCAACACCAATTATATAGCTTTGTCTCTAGATGATGTTCTCTTGACTTTAAATTTTTGATAGAACAATACTAATAAATATCAATGGCGTTAAGTATCATCTATAATAAAATACGGATTCTATAACATAAAACTCATAAATAAAACAAAAAAAATTTATTAATTGTAATTATATATTTATCGCCGAGGGTGTGCCCAAATATTTTTTATTTTTTTTTAGGCACTTCAAGTCTGTTCACTATTCAATTAAAGAACCATTGTTCAAGTTGGTGCAGAGTGCAGACATTTTATTCATTTGGTCAATAGCTTTTATAACATTCCATTTTGGCTTGCTAGTCAATTGAGAAACCACCAATGTGAGCCAATCCCCTTTCTCGCTTCGGGAGCGCTGCCCGTGTGCGAGTCGGTCAAATCCCTGTTCAATGTAAAAAAAGAATAAACAGATGAAAGAGACTTACCTTCGCCTGGCAAATAGAGAATAGGGCCCATGACATACACCTTTCTTTTCTACAAAAATCCAGGATTTTTGCCGACTCAAGCGGGTAGTCCTTATTAGTCAAGTTTTGGCTCCCGAACGGGAACTGGATCCGTCCAAAGGTAAACGGATTCTCAATCTCAACCAAAGCACCAACTTACAACTTGAAGGATCTACAGAGAAATAAAAAATAAAAGATAAAACAACTGAGGGTACATAGAAGCCTCACATGTCCAACAGCAAATGCAAGTGTAACACGTAATATCATTAAGGCAGGCATATCGAACGACGTCGTTATAATGTCAATTCTTATTCTGCCCAGCAGCCCGCCTCGTCACCAGTTCCCCAAAGGACATGGACGGCTTCTTTTATAGTTATTTACATTTTTGTAACTTGTATTTTATTTTTATTCAGAAAATATATCATGCGATTTTAAATTTTACATTTCAATATTATTAAATTACATTTGATATCAAAATTCATACCATTTTTTGATTAACATTTAATTTTAACCTTAACATGCCCAAATTATCTTTAAAAACAAGATTACAATTAAGTATTATTTATATTTGTATACAGTGTATTTTATTTTTATTCAAAAAGTATACCATACATTTTAAAATTCTAAACTTTAAAATTATTATATTATATTTAGTGCATAAATCTATATTTTTTCACGATCAATGCTTAATTTTAATATTTAGAATACCCAAAATACCTTTGAAATTAATAAATAAAATAATTGAAGAAATTCTAATTTAAATAAAAGTTAAATAAAGGGGTTCAGGCGGGGTCAGAAGGGGTGCATGGTGGCAGAGTGGGAAAGGTTGGGTGGTTATAATGATGGAGGTTGAGATATCTGAATTTTTTGTAGAGAAAATTAAAAATTTTGCCACTTTCTAATTTTTCTTTTTAAAGGTATTTTGAGTATTTTTAGGTCAAAATGTGTTGATCAAGAACAAATATTTATTTATTGCATATATTATAATGATATAAAGTGCATGACTTTGAATGCAAGGTATACTTTTTGAATAATATACTGTATACAAAGATTACTAATCCAAATTTTAGTTTTTTGGCTTAAAGGTATTTTGGGTATTTTTAGGTTTAAATTATACGTTGACCAAGAAAATGTATAGGTTTTTAGGTCTAAATAGAAAATGTATAGGTTTTTAGGTCTAAATTATGTGTTGACCAAGAAAATGTATAGGTTTATATATAAAATATAATGTGAGGGTATAAAATACAAAATTTCGAAATGTAGGGTATATTTTTTTAATGAAAGAAAAACAGGGTGTATAAAAACATAAATAACCCTTTCTTTTATAATGTCAAGTCCTACTGCTTTGTCTTTATATATTTAAAAAAATTAAAATCAAATGAACAAGACGGCGGAAAAAAAAAAAATTATTACGTTAGAAAAATTAAAGCATTATTATTGTTGTTGCTTGTTGCTTGTCAATCAGAAATACTATTATTTTTTTTTCCTGGCTGCTCTGACTGATCCGTAAAACATGTTTTGCATGGTCAGTTCTCATATGGGATGAATAACCTGAAATTGGGATCATCACGGTTTGATAAAGCTATAGCAGGAAACGTCTAGTATAAAGTTCTTATTCCAAATTCATTTTTCAAAAAAAAATTTAACAGTTTTCTTTTCTTATAAAAATTTAAACTTACTGTTAGAATTACGAGCTTGAACCTATGATCTAAATAGACTCAAATATTCAGTCCCTTTCCATTCTTTAAACAAAGAGAGAGAAGTCGGCTGCGCATTTAATTGAAAAAAAAAGGGTCTCTTTCAGTCCAGTTACAAGAGGTCTTTGACAAGATTAGGCAATTGAGATACGAAACACAATTGATTCAGTTGTGGAAAAGGACAACGGCTTAAATTGCCCGCTATCGTCTCGACCGCTAGACATGCTACACAGACGAGAACTTGAATCTCGAGATGTCAAATATGTTACTAGGTTCATGTAGAGGCGGCTCGATATATTAAAAAGATGTAGCATCAATAACCAGTTGGTATGGGTATAATTTGGTATGTAGCTCACCTTTCTTTTTGGATAAAGAATTATTAGGAATAACTTATCTTGACCTAATCGCTTTAATGGGTACGCCAAACTCAAAGTTCGAGAGGTTGTTTTGGTAGGAGGGAAGATTGGAAGGAGAGAGAGTGTGATGAGATTAGAGATAAGATTTTGAGATCTATACTTGTTTGATACGTGAGAAAAGATGAGTGAATAGTTTGGATGAAAGGTTTCAAATCTTTCGAACAACCAAAGGTGTTCATCGATTAAAAATTAGCAGTTTCCGCTTGTTCGATCACCGACCAAACCTCGTTGGTTTTTTGGTAGGAGGAAATGGTTGGTGCACTGATCAACAAATGGAAGTTGCAGATACTTAGGGCTAGCTTGGGAGCGTTTCGAGAATGGTTTTGTTCTGAATATGAAATAAAAATGAGTGTTTTGGAAATGATTTTGAGATGTTTTCACAATTTAAAATTTTCATACTTTGAAAATATTTGCTGGGTATATAAGCCTTAGAAAATGAAAACAGAAATTGGAAAACAACTTTATTTCATTTTCTCATTTCTTAACAAAAATTGAAAACAATTTTATTTTCATTTCTGTTTTTTGATTTTGTGCAAAATAAGTTATGGTTGCAGACATAATCTAGCGATAATTTCACACTTGACTACTTCTTAAAGTGTAGAGTCCGAATCCACCCACCCTTAAGTTCCAAAAAAAAAAAAAAAAAAAAAAGAGTACTATTTCAGAACCATTTTCCTTTTGTGTAATGACACAAATTCCTCATTATTAATCAATATGACACAAATTTTAATTAACTTTAATTATATTAGTATAGTGTTAATTTTTCTGTCATTTTAGCAAAATAATCTTTAAATATATGTTATTCAAATGCTTTTCTCCTTCCAAATTACAGTTATTGAAAACTGTGATACTCTTTTCCAAAAGGTTTCCAAAATAATACCAAACGGGCCTTAGCTTGGTGTGGTGGTCCTTTTGGTGGCGTGGAAATAATAATGTGGTCTTAAAGTGAGTTATGGGCATGCGAGGCTTTGAGTCATGAGTTATTGCCTCATATGACAGAGGTTAGTTTTGGCTTTAGGCTTCGAAGGATTTGGACTAATATCCTTTAGCGTTTAATGTCCCCGAAAAAAAAAAAAAAAAAAACAAAAATGAAGATGAATCCTGAACTGATGAAGGAGAGGGACTCGATCGGCTTCAGTTTTAAGCCGAATCCCATTCTCCTTATTGAACACCAAGCCACCAATTGCTGAGGCAGTCTGACCCACTGACGACGGGCATCGATTATGATGTGGTATCGACTTCGATTGTTGATAGTTTTCCGGTTTTCCTGTACAACCCTAAGAACAACCTCAATTTTCAATCTCTAAATATGAAGGGATTAGAGAAGGAGAATGAATATGAACACATCAAAAAAGATCTCCTTCCTCTTAATTTTCCTCACTTATGGTATATACATTTCTTTGCTTCCTGTTATCTTTCCCTCCAACCAAACATAAACTATGCATTTCTACCAGTAGGAGTTCCCTTCTGTTAAACTGTTACGAGTATGGCATCAGAAATCAAATTATGCAGAACCCAATAACTTTTAAAGTGAAGATATTATGCATCATGCTCACCGGACCATGGTATGAATGAGAGCAAGAACGTATAAAGAAAAACGAAATCACAATTTCAACGCTAGCAAAATTTTCCAACGAAAGCAAGAAGAAAGACACTTTTTAATAAACAAAATCCAGCACCCCTAATCCCGCAATAGACAAAAATTCCTCCTAAGACGACTAAAATTTGGTTTGACCATAATAATGCTGTTCTATTGACGAGTAAAATGAGCAAACCAAGTAAAAGGGTGTCCAAAAGCACATGACAAAACTAAATGAAATTGTCGAAATAGTGACAATTTCTAAGCACCCTTGTCGGCTTTTGCAGCTGTGGCAGCAGCTTGCCCTCGGAGACGACCAGTTCTCCTGGCTGCAATGAGACCGACCTTTTGCCCTGGGGGAGCATCTCTGCGAACGGTACTGGCGTGACCAATGTGCTGATGGTTACCACCACCATGGGGATGCTCAACTGGATTCATAGCAACACCGCGGACCTTAGGCCAGCAGTTCCTCTTTACTCTGAATTTGTGGTATGCATTTCCAGCCTTCAAGAGCGGTTTCTCTGTCCTGCCTCCACCTGCAACCTGACCAACCATAGCTCGGCAACCACTTGGTACAATCTTCTTGGCCCCAGATGGAAGCTTGATTCTAGAAAAATACGAAGAAAATTTACTTAAGATTATAATAAAAACCAGAAACCAAAAACAATCATATGCACAGCAGCAGCTAGAAACACATCCAGGTTTAGATGAGGGTCAAATCCATGGACTTCAGGCATCGGAGAAAATAGCAAAACTAGCATCAAAATGGAAGCATATAACATAAGAAACAACTGAGGCACATTCGAAATGGAAATGAACTAGTACATATTATAAATGAAAGTGGAACAGAAATGGTAGATAAAAAAATTCTACAATTATTCACCAAAATTTTTACAACTTTTACATCCCCTGTCCTACCTCGTTTCCCTAAGCTCAAGAACAAAAACCAGTTTTAGTGTCAATTCCATCGCGTGCTCCAAAGTTTTAACAAGAACTACATTATCAATATAGCCTTATGTGGGCATCAACAAAACAAGACAAGGCAGTTAAATTATAAGCAAAGAAATGTTAAAGCATGTTCGAACTTCGTAAAGTCGAATCCTCTACCAAATA
Organism: Ficus carica; assembly: GCA_009761775.1. Lineage (NCBI taxonomy): Eukaryota > Viridiplantae > Streptophyta > Magnoliopsida > Rosales > Moraceae > Ficus > Ficus carica. The sequence goes on from CM019746.1 coordinate 16,611,262, forward strand.
AACTGGATGAGTTATTATTTATTTTTTTATGCATCACTTGACAACTTCTAAGATATTAACTTATTAAGCATATTGCAAAGTCCATAAAATTCACATCACAAGTTTCCCAAACAATTTCAGCTCAAAACCATGCTCACATTGTTGAAAATTTTACCAAAGCAAGAATCTCCAATAACAAGTTTTCTTTTTTAATCCATTATACATAGATCTCTTTGAATCACCAAAAATTCTCAAATCGAACAATTCAAATCCAAAACAAACAGGAAAACGCAGAAATAAGATCCACATTTTGCATATATATATATATATATACCTGGAAGTGCCACTGTCGGGGTTATGGCTGATAACAACGGCGTAGTCACCGGAGGCCCGGGCGAGGACACCACGGTCACCGACGTGGTGCTCGACGTTGCAGACGACGGCACCCTCGGGGATGGAGCCGAGGGGGAGGACGTTGCCGACGACGAGATTGGCCTTCTTGCCACAGTAGACGAACTGGCCGGTGTACATACCCTCAGCGGCGATGAAGAGCTCCTTCTGGAGCTTGTAGCGGAACGGGTGGCGGAAGGTGACCTTGGCGAGCGGAGCGCCGCGGCCGGGGTCGTGGATGACGTCAGTGACGACGCCCTTGATGTAGCCGTTGCGCTCGCCGAAGTCGAGGGAGCGGAATCTCGCCGGACCCTTGCGGTGGTGGGTGTGGGACTTGAATACCGACCCCGCACCCTTACGCTGGGCGCGGATGACACGACCCATTTGCTCGGAGGGGGAGAATGTGGTTAGGGTTGGGGTTAGGGTTTCTGGGCGGCGAGGGAGAAATGGAGACTCCGAGGTTTTCTTCTGTGTTGGTTTCGTTGGGCTTTATGTAAAGGAAGGCAGGGTTTTTTTCTGTGTTAATTTACCATTTTGCCCTTCGACTTATTGGAAAATTTTTCCCCCCGAATTACAACTAGTGTAAGAGGGGTTTATATGAAAATGACATTTTTTTAAATTTTTATTTTTTTGGTTTGGAGATGAAGGGATTCAAATTTTACATTTGTAGTGGAGTCAGATATGAAATTATCGTTAAGTTCTACATGCAACCACTTTAAAGTCGTTTTTCTAAGTTAGAGTTAGTTGACTGTTTAAAAACTAATTATAAATTTTGTTGACTTTTCAAAAAAAAAAAAAAAGACAAAAACTAAGATGAAAAAGTATAATTTAATTTAAGTTAAACTTAAATGTCAAATAAAACCTAAGTAAGTTGTTGATGCCAGAAATGGTTCCGGCAGCAACACCCAATGTGATCGGGTATTCCGACTAATACTCGCCAGTCGCTCCGCCGTCGATCATCTGCAAAAAGGAAACACCTCGGAATGATGGGGACACCGGTGTGGTGTCTGCCGTGGGCACTCCGATGCTTAAGTTAGCAAGGATACTGATATGCAAGGGGAGAGACAGAGTTTTGGCAAGGCAAAAATGACCATACCTTGAATTGAGGATTCTTCCTCTATTTATAGGTGTTCTTAGTGGGCCTGGGTGCTCGGGGCGACCCGACCGTATAGATCGCCTAGGGTACCCGGTGGATATGTAGGCCTGCAGGGGCTACTGGCCCAATAGGTTGGCACCACGTGGGGCTTGACTTGATGCGGGGGACAGAGGGATGGTTGTCTCTGACGCCCGCATGGGCAGATCCTGCCAGGGTAGGTGGCGGTTGTTGGTGATGTGATGTGCTGCAGAAGTAGGTGGATGGTCCCTGTAGCCGACAGGCATAGGAACAAGACTGGTGTCAGCTGTGAAAGAAGAGGGTTGGTCCAAGAGACCCATGCCGGTACTGGTTCTACTACACGGATCCAGGTGCTCGAAGCACTACGCCGTCCGAGCATATGGCCTATTCCGGCGAGAACAGGGGAGGTGGTCGGCCAAAGATCCTGTTCTCGGAGAACGTCTGGCTTTAAACACTGCCGAGCGATGTCGGAGATGGTATTTTGTGGTCGGAGCATATTTCGATATCAACATAAGCCCCCCAGCATCTCCGGGTTGACGTGGCCGGGGATGCTAGTGTAGTCGTCTGGTCGTTATGTGCTCGGCAATGTTTCTTGTAGTCGGAACATGGTCGGCGTGTTGGACAACAAACAGCTTCCGGAGAGACGCACCCTTGCGCCATGTGTCGCTGGTGTCACGTGCCGTTGGTGCCACGTGCCACACCACCACGGGCGGGAAGGCAAAGCGACACTTCGAATTTTGAAATTTCAAACTTCGAACTCGAATGGGGAGTTGGCGGGAAGTCCAATCGCCGTCTCGAAAACCGCACCCGGGTTTTACGCCCAACCCTCGCCTATAAATAGCGAGGGGCAGTCCGCATTTTCCACCATTGCTTACGAGGATTCAAGTTTTGCCAAGAGCTGCCGAAGACTGCCGAGGACTACCAAGCGAAGGATCTAGAAGACCAGTGCCGACAACTTCCGAGAAGGTAATAATATATTTTTTTGTGAACATGAATGATATATCTGACTCCGAGAACATTAATTTGTCTGAGAGTGTGGATGCCGCGGGGAGCGCAGCTTCAACCTCGAGTATGGGCTCGTCGTCGTCCGGAGAAGCAACGGGCCCAAGGGACCGGACACCCGACCACCTGTCAGGACTCTCGGATATTCCGTCCGGGAGTGAACATGCTACACCGACCAGTCGAGGACAGACAGGCGCTGCTCGATTGGAAGAGATTCTGCGAGTGGGTCCGAGTACTGCCCCTGACCGCCAATTCGTCGAAGATTTAGGCAGGGCAACCCAGGCGCGACCGACCTCGATCGCCGGCCTCGCGGTCGAGGGAGGGAACGCCGCGGAGAAGACTGCCAGCCAGGCCAGTACATTTGGTCGAAGTGGCGATGTGGCGTCCGACAGCACCGACCAGTCCGGGGAGGAGATCCATGCCCGCCAGCGGCTTCGTAGCTGGGGGGGCGTGCGTCAACGACATGAAGGTGTACCGCAGGGCGGACACGGAGATGGTTGAATTGGCAGGAGATCTTCCAGTGTACATGACGGATTATTACACTTCCGCCGTTAAATTGAGGTATCTAGCTGCGCTCCGTCGAGAATTCAGCATCCCCGACGACGTTGACTTTGTGGTGACCGGACCAAACGACCTCCCATCCCGTCCGCCTTCCGGCTATATTGCCTTGTCAGCCGAGTACTTCGGAGCCGGCTTACGCCTCCCGTTTCACCCGTTTCTGAGGCGAGTGCTGACTAGTTTGAACATCTCCCCCGCTCAGTTGAACGCGAACGCCTATAGCATCCTGGTCGGTTGCTACGTTCTTTGGGCGGCGAAGTTCTCGGAGACGCTTCCGCTCTTCGCGTTCCAGAACCTCTACAGGATGAAGACGGCTCCTTCGTCCAAGGGGTTCTACTACTTCCAGGGCTTCAAGGGGACGTTCATCACGGGGTGCCCGGACTCCGACAAGCAGTTCAAGCACCTGTGGTTCTACGCAGGTGGCCGGTGGCTGCACGGGCATCTCTCCTACTTCGAACTTCCCCCGTCGGAGAGAGTCCCCGTAGCGTTCAGGAGAGGCTACGTGTGGACTCGAGCACCACACGCCCCGGCATAGACTTTGTCAAAGATAGAGGAGCTCCGGGAGCTATCCGACCCTGAACGGAGCCAGCACAAGTTGCTCTCCGAGGGCAGCCTAAAGGAGTATTGGGTCGGCTCCTCTTCGATGTCTGGGCGCCCTGACGACCAACCGAGGACAGCCCCGCCTAGGGTTACGATCGCTCGTATGCCGGAGCCTGCCGTCCAATATCAGTCTCGGACAAGCCGCCCTGTCGTCGTGTCAGCGGACGTTCGATCCGGAGTTCCACGGGGGGTGCCCGAGGTCACAGTCCATGGGTCTTCGTCAGGCGACCCGACCTCTGGAGCCTGGGGTCCTCGGGTCGCCGACGAAGACTTGGATCTGGTGATCCGGGAGCTCTTCCCGGCCCGAGGCCTCCGGATCGAAGGTCGCTATAAACTTACATGCGTTGTATTTTGCAGTCTGTTGCCCGGGTACTAACATACTTGTGTTTTGCAGAACCAATGGCTATCGCCGCGGAACCAAACGCCCGAGCAACGAGGAGAGGATCGCCCGGCTTCAAAAGAACGCGAGGCTCGGGAAGGGCAAGGGCAAGGAGGAGGCGACCGCGGTACCCCCGAGTGGCGGGGCAGTGTCCACAGCTGCTCCGGCAAAGACAGCCGCCCTCCCGGTGGCGCAGACCAGCCGACCGTCGAGCCGCCCGGAGCTGCGCATTGACCGGCCGAGAGAGGAACGGCCCAGGGAAGATCGGCCGAGGGAGGACCGCCAACCGAGCCGCCATGAGGTTCGCTCGGGCCGTTCCCGGGAGGACCGGCCAACCGTACTTCCAACCGCGCCACGCAGCGGCCGGGATGAGGCGAGTCCGGAGTCCTCGGTACACCGAGTGCTAGTTTCAAAGTTCTCCGACCAGCTGAGCACTGAGGTGGCCGAGTCCTCCAAGTGCTCCGATCACGTGGCGGCCATTAACGACACCACGGCCAAGCTGATTGAGGTAAGCGTGGCTATGGAAAAAAAATTTTTAATCGACAAATGTTTCCATGAATCTTTTGGTCGGTAGACTCTGTGCATCCTCTTCTCCGGGAGCGCGGCAGCCAAGACGCACGCCAACCGGATGGCTAACGAGGTGAAGTCCACCGAGGCTGACGCTCGTACCGCCCGGAGGTCCGAGAAGGAAGCGAGGATTGCCAGGGGCGTCGCGGAGGAGGCCATAAGGGAGGCTGAGGCGCGTGCACAGGCCGCGGAGGAGGAGCTGAGGCGCGTCGAGGAATGAGCTAAAAAGGCCGAGCGGGACTCGGAGGAGGCCGAGACCTCGCGGCTGGAAATGGAGGCTGCGAAGAAGACAGCTGAGCAGGAGCTCACGGCTGCCCGCGCCGAGCACAAGCGGTATCTCGAGGTCGCCTTTCCAGCCGCACTTGCCGTTGCCCGGGTCGAAGCGGTAGAAGAGTTTCTCCGCTCCGAGGACTTTCGGGCCCGTCTTGTCTCCGAATACCAGGAAGGTATGCGGGACATGAAGGCCGGTTTTATTGCGGCCAACCCATCATTGGTCGGGGTAGACTGGTCCTTTGTGCCCGAGGAGTCGGAGGAAACCGCCGCCGAAGGGGCAGTGGAAGAGGGCGAGGTGATGGGCACTGCTCCTGCTCCAGAAAATGTGGTGGTCCTCGACGACACAGATTAGCCTGAGGCACCAGATCAGCCCGTTGCTGCCGAGCAACCCGCTACCGACCAACCCGCTACCGACCAGCCGACCTCTCCCGCTCTCGACGTGTCAATGAGCGACTTGTTCCCGGACCAGCTGGATTGAGGGTTCTTTTTGTATTTTTGTGTTTTTTTTTTTTGGGTTCGGGGGTGCCCAATTTGTACCCCCCTCCGATTTTTTGGAATTAAATAAAACAATTAAACGAAACATTTTTATTTCGTCGCTGCCTTCTTCGTTTTTTCTTTTTGTTTGTTATATGAAATGTTTATCTTGTAATGTGCTTTCCCCCCCTAGTTGGTTTGGGTGTTTCTCATCCAACTCCAACTTTGGTCGGTTGCAAACATGTGATCCTGCAGGTGGGTCCTGGTTGGGCACTTCCAATTCTGGTCGGTGCCAGGTCATAAGACCTAAATCTGTGGTCCGAGAACCACAGAGGTTAGGTGCCTGCAAAGGCAGTGGGTCCTGGTCGGGCACTTCCAGTTCTGGTCGGTGCCCGGTCATAAGACCTAAATGTGGTCCGAGAACCACTGAGAAATGCCTGCGAGGACAGGTGGGTCCTGGTCGGGCACGTCCAATTCTGGTTGGTGCCCTGTCATAAGACCTAACTGTGCTCCGGGAACCTCATAGGAAATGCCTGCGAGGGCAGGTGGGTCCTGGTCGGGCACGTCCAATTCTGGTCGGTTCCCGGTCATAAGACCTTCGTAAAGGCGAACAATAATAAACACTGAGAAAACGCCATTGTATATATCAGCCCGGCTTTTACATTGTGTTAACCAAGAAAAAACAAAAAGTTTAACATTATTGGTAGAAACGCTTCATGTGGTCGGCCTTCAACGGGAGCCCTAAGTTTCTACTGTAAGAACCCGAAATTATGATGAATCTATGATTTCCTTAGAGACAAGAAAAATCTAAGACTGAACCATGTATGTCGATATGAAGCTCATGATCTGAGTTGAATATCAGTATATGTTTGAGTTCTCGTTGAATTAGCTACGAGACTCAAAAAAATAGTTTGCTTAGTCACGCATTAGGCTTTTTGAGAAAAGGAAAAAAATAGGAATTTATGATTTTTATTACGGTCAAAGTTTGACCAAGTTGACTTTTGTAATAACCAACCTGTTTGTAAACTTATGATTTCTTTCGTTAAGAATCACAGCTATGTTATGTATGTTTATGTATTATATATGATATGTTTTTAAGAAAAGAAGTTGAATCTTTTGTTAAAAGATTCGATAAATTTAATTACGACTCTTTTATTAAAAGAGAAAGTTGTGATTTATGACTCTATGTTAATAGCTTATAATTTTAAGAAAATCCTATACGCAGTTCAAATAAGTTTTGGACGTTGGTCCAGTTAAATTATACTGCTATCAGTTGAAAACAGTATATGAATATCCATGTTAGTATGAAAATGGACTGCATTTAGGAAATAAGCCAAACAAGGCCTTTAAGGATGACACCTCAGATGACAAGTGTCATTGCCATGATTGGTCACCTTACAGGGACCAAAATGCAAATATTTTATGTTTAGGGGTCAATTTGCAAATTTAAGAAAGTTCATGATTTTAAAGTTTTAGAAGTTATGGAAGTCTTTTTAAGAAGGATTTAGCAATAAATTGAGATTTAGAAGGCTTAATTTTAGTCGGCCAATCTATAAGGACTAAAGTGCAAATATTTTTGCCTTTAGGGGCTAAAGTGCAATTTTGGAAAAAATTGTGGACTTATCAGCAATTATGTAAATTTGTGAACAAGGGATCTTGTTTTTGAGGAGCATTATGCAAATTAGAAGAAATTAAGTGTCATTAAAAGTTTACAAATCATGCCCTAAGTTTAGTAACTAAGCACTTTGATTTGCTTGGTTGATTTTGGGTTATGGTTCAACTAGCAAAGTTAGTCCTATTTGGCACACTATGGCCGGCTACCATGAGGGAGAGACACCTCATGCTTGTAGCTTGGATGAGCCACCCTCCTAGCCTTGTTCCTTGGCAAGCCAAGGCTTGCACACCTAAGCACCAAGGCCGGCCACCACAAGGAAGCAACACACCATGGCCTAGCTTTGGTGAGCAACTCATCTAGCTTGCTCTCTTGGCTAGCTCAAGCTTTGCCAAGTCACTAGCCATGACCGGCCACCATGAGGAAGCAACACCTCTTGGCCTAGCCTTGATGAATCCACACTCTAGACTCCCTAGCCTAGCCCCCTTGGCAAGCCAAGGCTTGCACACCTCATCCTAGGGCCGGCCACTCAAGAGAATGCCACCTCAAGCTTGTAGCTTTGATGAGCAAGCAATCTAGCTAAGCTTGCTTGGCAATGTAGAGTAATGAGGGCCAGCCAACACATAAGGACTAAGGGGAAATATTTTGGTTTTAGGGACCAATAGATAAATTACAAAAGATGGAATTCTTGAACTCTTCTAGCTCATGACACCTCATGCACCATAGGCTAGCTTAGTAAGCTTGCTAGGCTTACTTGTTGGCTAAGCAAGAGCAAGCACAAAGCTCACCAAGGCCGGCCACTCTAGGGAGATGACACCTCATGGTTCCTAGCTATCATGAGTAAGCATCCTAGCATGGCTACTTGGCATCTTGGCCGGCCACCTTTCAAGCAATCAAGGATAAATTGGTTTCTTCTAAGGACTTTTGAGCAATTCCAAGAACTTGTGCTTCACCTGCAAATAGGTGAAGGTTCTCTCATTGTATTTTGTTAGCCAACACACACACAAGCAGCACATACTCCCTAGTTCTGCCTTAGGAGCCGAGACAAGAAAGGAAAGAAAAAGGAGAGAAGAGAACAAGAGAGAGTTTTCGGTTGGTATAGAAAGTTTGAAGAAGGTTTCAAAACTCTAGCTTACGGATTTTAATCCATGGAACTTGAGGTAAATACTTGAATCCTCTAGTTCTTTATTTAAGTTTCAGTTAGGGTTTGAGTATAAGATCATTAAGTATGAGCATGAGCTTAATTTGTTAAGTTTTATGCACTATGGTTTAAGTATGCATGAGTAAGGATCAAAATTGAACGGTTTTTCTAATAACAAGATTTTGAGGCTTTTAGAGGCCGAATTTGGAAAAATTCAAAACTACAACATTGTAGAGAAGAGAAAATTATAGGGGTCAACGTGGACAGTTTTTGAAAATAAGGCCTCTAAGACCTTCGTTTTTGCAAAAACCCGAGACCAATTTATGAGTAATGAATATGGTCGAAAAATCTTCAAAGGAAGAAAAAAGCAGGATAAGTACCGAATTGGGTTTTGAGTTAAAAACAAAAGTTGTAGGAGACTTCAAGGTCTACAACTTTCATGAAGAAACTTTTCCAAATTTTAAACAAATTTGTAAGAAAAGGATCAACCTTATGAATTGATTTAAAACCCGGTTTTGAGAACTCTAGGATTTTACTAAATTTCAAAAAGGAGTTGAATTTTAGGATTTGTGGTTTGTATTAAGTTAGCAACTAGAATCGATACGTTGTTATGATAGGATGATGCTTATCCTATGATTTTCTTGAAAACAGGAAAACGACCTGTTTGAGTGAAGTAATTTAATTCAAGGCGCAGTAAAGGTAAGTACAACTCCGCCTACAGCATGAACAAAACGTTTTTGTTGCAGGGCATGTTTTTAAGAAATCATGTATTGATTTACATGATTTACTTATGTTTATGTTATGATAAGATTAAGTTATGTTATGATAAGTTTATGTTATGTTATGATAAGTTTATGCTATGATATTATGCTATGAAGTTTATGTTATGATAAGTTTATGCTACGATATTATGCTATGATATGTTATTTTATGGTATGATATGGTAAGTTATGTTATGATGTATTATGATTAAGATTATTTTATGTTATATGTTTGGCTACGTGACATCATGAAGCATGTTCACGAATATTAAATCACATGGTAAGAATAAGTTAAGTCATGAGATAGGATAAGATAAGTTAATGTTATGGTGTCGTACCGACTTGCCACGAGGGCGGGTTTAAATAGTTTGGCCTATGGTTTGAATTGGACAGGGTTGGCCGCCCCAATCACTCTATGTAAACGATTAGTTTTATGGTTTGATTTGGTTTGGACTGGCCGCCTCCAACCACTCCATGGCTATGTACCACGGTACGTACATTTATAATATGTAAGGGCCAAAAAGTATGCTAACCTAAGAAAACTGTAAGAAAGCATAAATGGTGCATGCATTAAGTCTTCATGAAATATTTTACGGATTAAATAGTTGTGCTTGCTGAGCGAAAGCTCATAGTTCATGTTTATGCTGTTGGTAAACGACCTACCGGCAATACTTGATGCAATACTGTGGAGAGTTGGTGCTGCGGACTGTGAAATGTGGAATGGACACCACCACGGGTTTTGGAAAATAGATTTTTGTAAAAATACATTTGTAAAGTGTGTTTTGAAGAAATAGAATGTTTTAAGAAAAGTTTCAAGTATATATGTCAAGCAAGTTGCCTCGTGTTATACCGATCCGCGCTAGGTCGGGTCTGGTCCACGATCTTGGTACTTAGATGAGTACGTATGAATATGTATGAAGATAAGTTAAGTTTTATGTATGGGAAGAAGTATGGGACTAAGTCAAGTTTAAGTTGGAGAGTAAATTAAAGTTTTAAAGAAAAAATTTTACTCTGGAATTTTCAGCAAGCTTAAAGCTTTTTGTAAAGAATTAAGTTAAGTAAGTAAGTAAGGTGACGGCCCACGTCTATGTAGTCATCCCCCTACGTAGATGTTGTAAGTCGGGGCGTTACATCTACCGTCTTGGTCGGACAGTCGATAGGTTCCGGGTCTGACAACGCCGGGTGATGGTGTAGGGCCCGTTCCACTTAGGGCCGAAAGAGCCGAGCCCAGGTTCTTGGACAAGTACCCTTTTCATTACCAGATCCCCTACTCGGAAGACCCTTGGTCGGAACGTCTTGTCGTAATACCTGGCCACAACTTGATTTCGAGCAGCCGTTCGGATCAGGGCTTACTCTCGTTTCTCTTCGACCAGGTCCAGCTCGGGCGTAATCCGACAAGTATTATCTTCTTCACCGTAGTTCTCAACCCGGAAACTCGGCAACCCGACCTCGACCGGGATGACTGCTTCTACCCCGAAAGCCATGGCGAAAGGTGTTTCCCCGGTCGCGGTACGCTTAGTGGTCCGATACGCCCAGAGTACTCGGGGGAGTTCGTCTATCTAGGCCCCTTTGTGTCTTTCAAGGTTCTTTTTAGATTTTCCTTGATCGTTTTGTTGGCGGCCTCCACCTGTCCGTTACTTTGAGGATGCCCGGGGGAGGAGAAGACTTTCTTGATTCCGAACTGCTCACATAGCGCGAGGAACTTGTCCCCGAACTGCTTCCCATTGTCCGTGACTACAGTGTGGGGGAGGCCGAACCGACAGATGATGCTCTTCCACATAAAGCCTGTGCACTTCGCCTCGGTTTGTTGAGCCAGGGGCTCCACTTCGATCCACTTGGTGAGGTAGTCTATCGCCACTAGACAGTAACGAAGCTGTGACCGGGCCATCGGGAGTGGTCCGATCAAATCGATGGCCCACTTGACGAATGGCCATGCAGATACTACCGAAGTGAGCCTCTCGGGGTGAGACTTAATAGCCTTGGCGAACTGTTGGCATTTCATACATTTTCGGGCAAACTCCACGGCGTCTCTGCGAATGGTCGGCCAGTAATACCCCTGTCGGAGACACTTAAATGATAGGGCCTCCCCCCTCCGAGTGATTCCCACATACTCCACTGTGGATCTCTTTCATGATGTACTCGGCCTCGGTCGGCCCAACACATCGTAGGTATGGGGCGGAGTATCCCCGGCGGTACAGTTTTTCATCGATTAATGTGTACTTTGCCGAGGTGTTCCTGACCCTCCGGGCTTCTTCCCTGTTCTCGGGCAGCTGAGACTCGGCGAGGTAGTGGACGATCGGGTCCATCCAAGTCGCGACGTTCTCGGAACAGAGGACTTCCTCACGCTCGATGCTCGGATGGTCTAGCCGCTCAATGGGAAATGAGACGAGATCGTCTAAGTCATTCCCCGAGGCGAGCCGAGCGAGAGCATCTGCCTCAATGTTCTCCGAACGAGGTATCCGGGTGACGAGCGAGTACTTGAATTGGCCGAGAAGGGTTTTCACCTTCTCCAAGTACTTGGCCATTCTCTCCTCTTTTGCCTGGAACTCCCCGGTTACCTGATTGACAATGAGCATTGAGTCGCTGAATACCTCGATGTCTTGCACGCCGAGTTCCCGGGCTAAGCCGTGTAAGAACCCGAAATTATGATGAACCTATGATTTCCTTAGAGACAGGAAAATCTAAGACTGAACCATGTATGTCAATATGAAGCTCATGATCTGAGTTGAATATCAGTATATGTTTGAGTTCTCGTTGAATTAGCTACGAGACTCAAAAATAGTTTACTTAATCACGCATGAGGCCTTTTGAGAAAAGGAAAAAATAGGAATTTATGATTTTTATTACGGTCAAAGTTTGACCAAGTTGACTTTTGTAATAACCAACCTGTTTGTAAACTATGATTTCTTTCGTTAAGAATCACAGCTATGTTATGTATGTTTATGTGTTATATATGATATGTTTTCTAAGAAAAGAAGTTGAATCTTTTGTTAAAAGATTCGATAAATTTAATTACGACTCTTTTATTAAAGAGGAAGTTGTGATTTATGACTCTATGTTAATAGTTTATAATTTTAAGAAAATCCTATACGCAGTTCAAATAAGTTTTGGACGTTGGTCCAGTTAAATTATACTGTTATCAGTTGAAAACAGTATATGAATATCTATGTTAGTATGAAAATGGACTGCATTTAGGAAATAAGCCAAACAAGGCCTTTAAGGATGACACCTCAGATGACAAGTGTCATTGCCATGATTGGTCACCATACAGGGACCAAAATGCAAATATTTTATGTTTAGGGGTCAATTTGCAAATTTAAGAAAGTTCATGATTATGAAGTTTTAGAAGTTAAGGAAGTCTTTTAAGAAGGATTTAGCAATAAATTGAGATTTAGAAGGCTTAATTTTAGTCGGCCAATCTATAAGGATTAAAGTGCAAATATTTTTGCCTTTAGGGGCTAAAGTACAATTTTGGGAAAAATTGTGCACTTATCAGCAATTATGTAAATTTTTGAACTAAGGACTTTTTAAGTACAGTTTCTTAATTCAATTAAGTAATTGATCCATTTCAAGTTCGGTTAGCTTGATTGGAAATCAAGGAAGACAAGTTAAGATTGAACTAGATAACTCTAGCTCGAACCAATCAAAATGTTCCATGTGTCACCGTAGGAACCGGCCACATCATGGCCTTTTGAGCAAGGGATCTTGTTTTTGAGGAGCATTATGCAAATTAGAAGAAATTAAGTGTCATTAAAAGTTTACAAATCATGCCCTAAGTTTAGTAACTAAGCACTTTGATTTGCTTGGTTGATTTTGGGTTATGGTTCAACTAGCAAAGTTAGTCCTATTTGGCAATTTGGGACAAGGAAGGCCGGCCAACACATAGGGGCTAAGGGGAAATATTTTGGTTTTAGGGACCAATAGATAAATTACAAGAGATGGAATTCTTGAACTCTTCTAGCTCATGACACCTCATGCACCATAGGCTAGCTTAGTAAGCTTGCTAGGCTTACTTGTTGGCAAAGCAAGAGCAAGCCCAAAGCTTGCCTAGGCCGGCCACTCTAGGGAGATGACACCTCATGGTTCCTAGCTATCATGAGTAAGCACCCTAGCTTGGCTACTTGGCATCTTGGCCGGCCACCTTTCAAGCAATCAAGGATAAATTGGTTTCTTCTAAGGACTTTTGAGCAATTCCAAGAACTTGTGCTTCACCTATAAATAGGTGAAGGTTCTCTCATTGTATTTGGTTAGCCAATACACACACAAGCAGCACATACTCTCTAATTCTGCCTTAGGAGCCGAGAAAAGAAAGGAAAGAAAAAGGAGAGAGGAGAGAACAAGAGAAAGAGTTTTCGGTTGGTATTGAAAGTTAGAGGAAGGTTTCAAAACTCTAGCTTAAGGATTTTAATCCGTGGAACTTGAGGTAAATACTTGAATCCTCTAGTTCTTTATTCAAGTTTCAATTAGGGTTTGAGTATAAGATCATTGAGTATGAGCATGAGCTTAGTTTGTTAAGTTTTATGCACTATGATTTAAGTATGCATGAGTAAGGATCAAAACTGAACGGTTTTTCTAATAACCATATTTTGAGGCTTTTAGAAGCCGAATTTGGAAAAAGTCAAAACTACAAAGTTGTAGAGAAGGGAAAATACTAGGGGCCAACGTGAACCGTTTTTGAAAATAAGGCCTCTAAGACCTTTGTTTTTGTAAAAACCCGAGACCAATTTATGAGTAATGAATTTGGTCGAAAAATCTTCAAAGGAAGAAACAAGCAGGATAAGTACCGAATTGGGTTTTGAGTTAAAAACAAAAGTTGTAGGAGACTTCAAGGTCTACAACTTTAATGAAGAAAACTTTCCAAATTTTAAACAGATTTGTAAGAAAAGGATCAAACCCTATGAATTGGTTTAAAACCCGGTTTTGAGAACTCTAGGGTTTTACTAAATTTCAAAAAGGAGTTGAATTTTAGGATTAGTGGTTTGTATTAAGTTAGCAACTAGAATCGATATGTTGTTATGATAGGATGATGCTTATCCTATGATTTTCTTGAAAACAGGAAAACGACTTGTTGAGTGAAGAATTTTAATTCAAGGCACAGTAACGGTAAGTACAACTCCGCCTACAGCATGAACAAAACGTTTTGTTGCAGGGCATGTTTTTAAGAAATCATGTATTGATTTACATGATTTACTTATGTTTATGTTATGATAAGTTTATGTTATGTTATGATAAGTTTATGCTATGATATTATGCTATGAAGTTTATGTTATGATAAGTTTATGTTACGATATTATGCTATGATATGTTATTTTATGGTATGATATGGTAAGTTATGTTATGATGTATTATGATTAAGATTATTTTATGTTATATGTTTGGCTACGTGACATCATGAAGCATGTTCACGAATATTAAATCATATGGTAAGAGTAAGTTAAGTCATGAGATATGATAAGATAAGTTAATGTTATGGTGTCGTACCGACTTGCCACGAGGGCGGGTTTAAATAGTTTGGCCTATGGTTTGAATTGGACAGGGTTGGCCGCCCCAATCACTCTATGTAAACGATTAGTTTCATGGTTTGATTTGGTTTGGACTGGCCGCCTCCAACCACTCCATGGCTATGTACCACGGTACGTACATTTATGATATGTAAGGGCCAAAAAGTATGCTAACCTAAGAAAACTGTAAGAAAACATAAATGATGCATGCATTAAGTCATCATGAAATGTTTTGCGGATTAAATAGTTGTGCTTGCTGAGCGAAAGCTCATAGTTCATGTTTATGCTGTAGGTAAGCGACCTACCGGTAATACTTGATGCAATACTGTGGAGAGTTGGTGCTGCGGACTGTGAAATGTGGAATGGACACCGCCACGGGTTTTAGAAAATATGTTTTTGTAAAATACGTTTGTAAAATGTGTTTTGTTATGTTATAAGGAAGTAAAGGTATGTTTTAAGAAAAGTTTCAAGTATGTATGGCAAGCAAGTTGCCTCGTGTTGTACCGATCTGCGCTAGGTCGGGTCTGGTCCACGATCTTGATACTCAGGTGAGTACATATGAATACGTATAATGATAAGTTAAGTTTTATGTATGGGACTAAGTCAAGTTTACGTTTGAGAGTAAAAGAATTTTAAAATAAAGTTTTAAAGAAAAAATTTTACTCCGGAATTTTCAGCAAGCTTAAAGCTTTTTGTTAATAATTAAGTGAGTAAGCAAGTAAGGTGACGGCCCGCGTCTACGTAGTAATCCCCCTACGTAGATGTTGTAAGTCGGGGCGTTACAAGCCGAGCCCTGCGATAACAGCTTCGTACTCCGCTTCGTTGTTCGATGCTTTGAAGTTGAAACACAGTGCCTGGCTAGTCTTATACTGGTCGGGCTTACAAGTACGAGACCTGCCCCGGAACCACCTGAGTTGGATGATCCGTCCACGAACAGCTTCCACCTCTGGTTACTCTGGCCGCTAGTTTCCGAGTCGTTTCCCCTGGGTGCATTGACCGACTTCTCCGGGAACCCCGGAGTCGGTTCAGGCGTGCCCGTGAACTCGGCCACAAAGTCGGCCAATGCTTGCGCCTTGATCGCGGTACGCGGGATGTACTCCATGTCGAATTCTCCGAGCTCGACGGCCCACTTAGCGATTCGCCCTGATAATTCGGGATTCTGGAGGACTTGGCGGAGTGGGTAGCTGGTCGGGACACGGATTGGGTGACCCTGGAAATAGGGCTTCAACTTGCGTGCCGACGAGATCAGCGCCAGTGCCAACTTTTCTAGAGGGGTGTACCTCCTTCTGCTCCCTGGAATGCTTTACCACTGTAGTAGACGGGGAACTGCACCTTTCCGTCTTCTCGGATCAAGACGGAGCTGACGGCTTTCTCGGAGACGGCGAGATAGACGTACAGTATTTCCCAGGAAGTGGTTTTGACAGCAACGGTGGGCTGGCTAGGTACTTCTTCAGGTCTTCGAAGGCTTCCTCGCACTTGTTATCCCAACTAATCTTTCCTTGGCCTTTGAGCGCCTGGAAGAAGGGGAAGCACTTGTCGGTCGACCGGGACACGAACCGGGATAGGGCAGCAATCATCCCGGTTAGTCTTTGTACCTCCTTGGTTGTTCGCGGCGGCTGCAGGTCCGCAACTGCCTGGGCCTTGGCGGGATTGATCTCAATCCCCCGGTGGTTAACCATAAACCCCAGGAACTTCTCAGATTCCACCCCAAAGGCACACTTGGCCGGGTTTAGCTTCATCCTGTACTGCCGTAGGGTCGCGAAGCAGTCAGCGAGGTCCTTAATGTGGTCGGCAGTGATCCGGCTCTTCACCAACATGTCATCTACGTAGACCTCCATAGACCTTCCGATGAGCGGGGCGAACATTTTGTTCATCAACCGCTGGTAGGTTGCTCCGGCGTTCTTCAGGCCAAACGGCATGACCTGGTAGCAGTACAGACCCTGATCGGGGGTGAAGGCTGTTTTGGCCTGGTCGGATCTGCTGAGGGGTATCTGGTTGTACCCCGAGTACGTGTCCATGAAGCTGAGCAGCTCGTGCCCGGCCGTCGCGTCCACGAGTTGGTCGATCCGGGGAAGCGGGAAGCAGTCTTTTGGGCACGCCTTGTGAGGTCCGTGTAGTCTATGCAGACTCGCCACTTCCCGGTGGTCTTTTTGACCAGGACTACGTTGGCCAGCCACTCCGAGTAGGTCACTTCCCGGATGAATCCTGCCGCGAGCAGCTTCTTCACCTCTTCGTTGATGGCGGCATACCTCTCCGGGTTAAAGGCTCTCCTCTTCTGGATCACGGGTTTGTGCCTCGGGTTAACGCTTAGTTGGTGGCACATCACAGCCGGGTCGATTCCGGGCATATCTGCGTGTGACCAGGCGAAGACCTCCCTGTGTTCCGTGAGGAACTCTTCGAGGGCTGCTCGGGTTCCCGGGTCGAGCCTCGATCCGAGCATCATCGCCCTCTCCGGATGCTCAGGGTCAAGGTGGTAGGGGACCAAGTCCTCGACCGGGTGTGCTCGGATCACCTCCTCGGGTATTCTGGGGTCCAAGTCACTCAATCGAGCAACTTCTCCGCTCGGGGCTTCGGCTTCGTCTACCGTGAAGACGGTTGCCACAGTGATCGGGACATGGGCCTTTCGGCACACTTTGTTGACCGCCTCCATGTAGCACTTCCTCGCGCCCTCCTGGTTTCCCCGGAACACGCCGACCCCTCATTCGGTGGGGAACTTCATTGCCAGGTGGTAGGTGGAGATCACTGCCTTTATTGCGTTTAGGGTCGGCCTTCCCAGGATGAAGTTATAGACGGACGGTCGGTCTACAACAATGAATTCGACCATCCGTGTCACCCTCTCCGGGCCATCCCTGATCATGACCGGGAGGCTAACAGTACCGGCCGCTCGGACGTATTCCCCAGAGAACCCGTACAGAGGCGTTCGGGCGGGTGTGAGTGTGGCACCCTCGATCTTGAGCCTTGAGAATGCGTCCATGAACATGATGTCGGCCGAGCTCCCATTGTCGATCAAGACGCGACGGATAACGTTGCCGGCTACTCGGATCTTCCCGATCAGTGCGTCGTTGTGGGGGTGGAGTAGCCGGTCAGCCTCATCATCCGTGAAGGTGATCGGGGCACTGTTCTGACGGCATATTTTGGAGATATGCTCAGCCATGTTTATGTACTCCCCGCGAGCATACTGGCGGACATAACTCCTCCGGCTACTCGCTGTGTCCCCGGTAGCCGTTCCAGCAAAGATGGTGTGGACTATGTGTTCCTGCTCTTTCTCGTCAGTCGGGTCGCTCGGTCTCGGGTTCCGTCTGGCGGCCTGTGCGGGTCTGCTCGGCCCTGTCGGGGTAATTATTCTCTCCACGAACTCCCGCAAGTGGCCATCGCGGATCAGCAGCTCGATCTGGTCTCGGAGCTGTATGCAGTCCTTTGTGTCGTGGCCCACGTCCTTGTGGAAGTTGCAGTACTTGTTTTGATTTCTCCGTGCACGGTCTGCCCGGAGCGGTGGAGGGTCTCGGAGCAGTCCCCGGCCAGTCACCTGGTTGAGGACATGCTCAATGGTTGTCACCAGCGGGGTGTATTGCTGGAACCTCCCCGCTGGCGTCCTCGGGCTAGGATTGGACCCCGACCTGTCCACGACCACGGCCTTCCCTTTATCTTGTCGGCCCTGGTCGGTTAGATTCTTTTTCGACTTCCTTCCGGGAAGTCGGGAATGTTCTCCGGACGCAAGCCCACGTCCCCTGACGTACTCGTCAGCTTCGGCGTGCCTCCAAACGATCCCCCTCAGTTGTGCGAAGGTGGGTGGCCTATCATAGGCGAGCGTCCTTGATGCCTTCTCGGAATGCCTGCATCAGGGTCTCGTTGGTGCAGCTTTCGACCTGCACGACGGCTCTGTCGAAGCGCTCAAGATACTTTTTTAACGCCTCCGTTTCTCCTTGCTTGATGCCGAACAGGTGGGATGCTCCTAGCTTCCTGGTCTTCGAGCTTAGGAACGCGGCTGCGAAGGCGTCGGCCAGCTGCTTGAAGCAGCCTATCGACCCGGGGGCTAGCCTCCAGTACCACTGGCTAGCTGCCCCGGTTAAGGTCAAGCAAAACGATTTGCATAGGGCTGCCTCGTTGGCATTCTGGATCAGCATGTGGGCTTGGTAATTCTCGATATGTTCATCTGCATCCGTGGAGCCGTCGTAAGGGTTCACGGATGGCATCTTGAACCTGGTCGGGTAAGGAGATGCCATGATGAACGGAGTAAAGGGGGGGCCACCGCCCCAAGCTGGTCCATCCCATACTGCTGGCCCACGAGCTGGTCGAGCTGCCGCTGGAGCTGGTCCAGCCTATTCTGGTTGTAGTCTTCATCCTTCGCAGGCTTGTCGACAGAACGTTCTCGGCCTATGCGCCGATAGACTCCGGGCGTCCCTAAGCGGTCGAAAACAGAGGTGGTGCTCCCCTTGACGTTTACGGTCTCCCGTACTCGGTCACCCGGCATACCGCCGGTCGCGGCCGGCGGCTCGACAGCGGCTGAGCAGGTAGCCTGGGAGTGGCGGCTCCTCGATCGTACTCTACTCGGATCTGCCCGCTCCTGCGGCTGCGGTCTCGGGCTCTCACGGCGCGTCCGATCGCTCCCTCGGCTACCCGTCGGTGAGGGGTTACGCGGTCGGCTGTTCGACCAGGGAGGTTTGCTCGGCGTGGACTCGGCCACTTCAGGCGGTTCCTCGGGGAACTGAACAACATTGGCATCCCGGCGGGTATCCACCAGCGCCCTTACTAGCTCGGTTAGGTCCCTGACGTTCCTGACGAGAATCTCGGTCTGAGAGGGCCTCCGTCGTGCCCGGGCACCTCTTCCATGCTGGGTCCTCTGAGTCCCCCGCGAGCCTGTAGGAGCCGGGTCGTCATCATGGAAATCCTGATTATCTTGCTCTACCATGGCTTGTGGTTGGGCTCTTTGGGAGCGTTCGCGGTAAAAGGTTGATGTTGCTGGAAAGGCGCGTCGCCCTCCTTCTAGCGCCAAAATGTTGATGCCAGAAATGGTTCCGGCAGCAACACCCAATGTGATCGGGTATTCCGACTAATACTCGCCAGTCGCTCCGCCGTCGATCACCTGCAAAAAGGAAGCACCTCGGAATGATGGGGACACCGGTGTGGTGTCTGCCGTGGGCACTCCGATGCTTAAGTCAGCAAGGATACTAATATGCAAGGGGAGAGGCAGAGTTTTGGCAAGGCAAAAATGATCATACCTGAAATTGAGGATTCTTCCTCTATTTATAGGTGTTCTTAGTGGGCCTGGGTGCTCGGGGCGACCCGACCGTATAGACCGCCTAGGGTACCCGGTGGATATGTAGGCCTGCAGGGGCTACTGGCCCAATCGGTTGGCACCACGTGGGGCTTGACTTGATGCGGGGGACAGAGGGATGGTTGTCTCTGACGCCCGCATGGGCAGATCCTGCCAGGGTAGGTGGCGGTTATTGGTGATGTGATGTGCTGCAGAAGTAGGTGGATGGTCCCTGTAGCCGACAGGCACATGAACAAGACTGGTGTCAGCTGTGAAAGAAGAGGGTTGGTCCAAGAGACCCATGCCGGTACTGGTTCTACTACGCGGATCCAGGTGCTCGGAGCACTACGCCGTCCGAGCATATGGCCTATTCCGGCGAGAACAGGGGAGGTGGTCGGCCAAAGATCCTGTTCTCGGAGAACGTCCGGCTCTAAACACTGCCAAGCGCTGTCGGAGATGGTATTTTGTGGTCGGAGCATATTTCGATATCAACATAAGTAATCGTATTTTAATATGATCTGTCATTGATAGTTTTAATGATCAACATAAATTAATAATACATCAGTCTTTTTATATTATATTAATAGTCTACCAGTGATTGATGTGTGTTATTGTAAAATTCAATAAAAATTGAAAACAGTCATTTATTTAAAAAATAAAAGCTCGATTATTTATTTAAAAGAGAGGTCAAAAAAATATCACCATCTTATTTGTCCCAAATACAATTGATCCTTGAATTGTTTATAGTAACTAAAACTTGGATGTTCAAAATTTTAATTTCGATAATCAACACCTTGAAATATCGATTTGTGTGCAATGTTAGTCCAATTAGAAACACTTATATGATCTTAAAAAAATAAAATTGCTTATCAGATTCTTAATGGAATTTGTCGTGTACCTTCCACAATCAATGTGGTATTACTTCAACATTTTCTCATATCTCGTATCAGGCCCTGAGTCGGATAGTTGTTGGCCCTTTCTCCCGGATTGGATTGAAAATCGTTAACTAATGTGTCTTTAATAAGATTGTTGGATGTATTGAGCCTTAAAAAATATATAAATAAATAAAAACTAGGAGCAAATTGTGGAAATAGCTCATTTAGTGCATATGTGCACATGTTTAAGATTTTTGTTCCAGGATTCGAATAGTTGCTCTGAAAACACTTTTTATTTGATGATGTTAGAGGCAAAAAAAAAATCCGAATTATGGGATAATATTCTAGGGATATGCTTATTTTAGGGTATTCTCAAAATACCCCAAAAACTAATTCAAGAAATAAAGTTTTCCCTCCTACCTATAAAGCTGATCATTTTTTATAATTGATATCGGATTACATCAATAACATTGTCGATTCCAATTCAATTCTTGAGTGAAAACCTATAAATAAAACTAAAAAAGGAAACAAGATTTTATTAAATGTTTAAATTTACACACTAATTTTTTATTGGGCACTAATTTATACTTTTCTCATACACACACACACGTATTCGTTTATCTTGTAGACTAATGTATTGAGACCATTTTCTTTATTAGTTGATTAATTTGTTGTCGCTTTACTACATGTCGTATTATTAAACACAAAACGATATTTCGTTTAATATGTGTCGTCACGGATATAAATATATATATATATATATATTGTTAAAATACCCTTTTTTATTTTTTATTTTTTATTTTTCGAACTGGGGCTGAACTTTATTTAACTTCAAGACTTGCAAGGTCAACTTTTACAAATGAGCCAAGCATTTTTATCACAAAATCAATCCAAAAGAAGTCAATAAAACTAGAAATAGCATAATCTTTTCGGAGTGAGCCACTGTCACACCATTCTCATCATGGAAAATGTTACTAATATTGTCATTACTAGCTTTAGAAATGTTTTTTCCCCCTAATAATCTCGATGGTATTAACTCGATGTTCTCGCCCACAAGATCATAAAAATCGCCAACCACATTAATAACATCCTATTTTATTTATTCTTAGGAAAAAAAAAATCCAAATTTATTATTCAATTATCGAAATCACAAAAACAAACAAATAGCACTCCTTCAAGAACAGACAAGCATTCTCCGATATATGGAGAAAACCTTCCAAAAATCCACCTCATCATAACATCATTGTCTGAAAGTTGTAACTTAGTAGAGTTTATTTTTTAGTCTATTTAGTCACTCTTTTTGAAGGTCTTTGTGATCGATTTGTCTCGTGAAAAATAATGTGTTTGTTTGCTTGTGTATAACAAAAAAAAAAAAAAAAAGTATAAGTCTAGCGACTTGTGAAGTGTGAACAGTAGCATCCATGTTCACCTTTGATCTTACCCTGATGACATGTTTACTTATCAGATATAAAGAATCGGAGTGGGGAATTAGAATCAATGTAACGACCTGACTTTTCGGACCGTTAACTAGCTTAATTATTTTTATTTAATTTAGTCTTAACACTAATTTATGTTGGGTTCAAAAAAATATATAATTTTTTTTAAATCATATTCGTATTACAAAAGTTAGAATTATTAAAATTTTTAACTGAGAAAATTGAAAACACCTAGCTAATAAATATCCTATTCAAATTCGTATTTAAATAATATATATAAAAAAAAAACTATAACTTCATGTAAATTAAAAGGAAATAGTCTAAAGTCTTTTTCCCGTAAAATACTCATACTAATTTAGTAGTACCAAAACATTGGAACATAGTTATAAATATAGTCGATACAAAATAATTTAAGAAATCTAAATGCGAAAATTTAATTCGTGGTGGTGTCCCACTCCCGTCCTTCATCGCCTCTGACAGCTTTGCCAGTTCATAAACATTTATATAGCGGGCTGCTTACTCGCATTACCTACAGCACGAATACACACGTATGAGCTTTCGCTCAGCAAGTACAAACAATATTTTACAAATCATTTTCATAAAACCATAACATCACATGTAACATCATGAATGTTCAAAAATGCATGTGATCTATGTGTGTTCAATCATGTTTTATTATATACATATCTTGTCTACATAAGGACCCCTATGTCGTACACATATGCGCGCAACCAATGGGGAGTTAGGGGAGCGACCCTTTAACGACCGCCAAGGTCATATATTATAACTTTCGTTCTTATCATATCATCTCACTAATTGGAGGTTGGTACGTCACTTAATCATATCTTTTATTTGCCTCATTCATATTAATTGTGACAATGTGTAGATTTACATATCACTATGCATATATCATTATGGCATAAATATATGTGAGGCATGTTAAAATCCTACTAGTATATGGTACTTGTGTGTATGCTATCCTTGAACATGTTTTGTTTCCCAGGCTGCACAGTCCCAGTCAGAGCAAGCCAGCAGTATCTACCGTCAATTAGTAGGTCGTGACAATATGCCATCATCACTCGCTGCTGACCATGGTCTGAAGGAGGTCCACTTCAGTAGCGCCACACGGCTTTATAGCAGGAGATAAGGAGCAATATGCTCCTGTAATGTATGCTCATGCAGCGGCTTTTCCTGAAAAATCATGACACATGGAGGAAGACCCCCGCAAATCTACGGCTGCAGCAGTGGCAGCAAAACTAACCGCCTCGACATCCTCCGCTCAGATGCTCTCTTATGTTCTATCTTCGTTGGCATCAGTGTAAGAGAAATTATGCACATCAAATACTTAATCATAGCAATACATATAACTCATATACTCATCACACCATCAAGTCAAGTCATAGCAAACATAGAGCATCAACAAATAAAAATATTTTGTTCCTTGTTGTAGGTGAGGTTTGTACTTATGGAAAATCGCATAACTGTGTATTCGCGTTGATTGTTTTCGGCTCTACCCTCAAGTCGATGCGGTGTCATAATTTTAAATTGACATCCAACAGTTAGAGTAAGGTTTTTGAATCATTTTCGATTATAAACATATGTTCTCTTATTTAATAATTAATTTCAATTTAATTATTAATTTATTTCTAAGTTTTTTTACTTAAGAATAACATCCTTAATTATTAATTAATGATTATCATAAATTAATTTCTTAATTAATTTTAAATATTAAATTAAATAATTATTAACCCATTGATGAGTTAATTATTTAATACTTAATTTCTTATCCATTATTTTATTTAATTTTCCTTTATTCATATTTGGGTCCATTAAGTGAGCACGGATAACCATGGTCTTCTAATATCATATTGGGTCATCTTTGTGAGTTGTGGGTTTATTGGGTCTATTACAACCCATTTACTTGTAATTGGGTCTTATTATTGTTTTAAACCTGTTAAGGCCCATTACACTTTGTTGTCTTTATCAAGTTTTAGTCAACAATTATATGGCATCTCAGCAAGCCTAGTGGCTGGCTCATTTTTCGTCACTGAGCCCTCGGATACTAATTTACCAATTTGCCCATATTTCGGTTATTCAAGCATTTTTAAGCTTAAACTTGTTAAATCTTTTGACCTTAGCTTTTAGTAATCTCTCTTGCAGTTTTATAGGTCCAGAAAACCTCTACCTGTGGTCCAAACGTTCTCCCCATCAAATTACCATTTTGCCTCGTAGTTTGATAAAATTATAATTTTGCCATTAGACATACCCTTTTTAATCTAGACTTATTAAATGGCTTTTAAAAGTTTATCCCGGCCTTAGAATAAAGTTTACAGTGCCCATAAGCTCTCATAATGGCTTTCATAACTTACATTTCTAAACACAATCAAATAAATATATTACATTTAAGTCCCTATGTGTCTTTTAAGGTCGTACATTTGACTATAACATAAACCATATTACTTCTTGTATTTATTTAGCTTAATATAATTTTTTAAGGGTGACAAATATTCTGTCTAATTATAGTTTTAGCAGATTTTATAATTTGATATGTTATTTATTTATTTTTGCATTTTAGTCCTTATTTTGCCCCAGTTAGTTCCCAATACCCTTTGGTTCACGTTATTTATACTTAATGTTCTTATAAAGTGTTCTCACAGGATCAGGACTCATTTTTAACAATTTTTTATTATTTACATTCTTGACTCTAAATTTTCTATATTTACACTTTGATCCCAAAATGGCATTTTGTCATTTCTTATCCACTTATTACCAAAATTTGACACAAGGTCTATTTTAAGTCTCTGGTCAAGAATACAAAGTTTCGGATTCAAATAAAGTCTTTAGGCTGGTGAAATTACGATTTAACCCCTTGAGGGCAAAATCATCATTTTTGATATTTTTATTTCTGATCAAACTTGAGCTCTTCTTATGGATTATGTCAAGAGTAATAATCTATCCTTCTACATGATTATGAAAATCCCACTCAAAATACCATTTTCCAATTTATTAACATTTATGCAAAAAATATTATTTTTGGTATTTTATGGTCATTAATTCTTATTCTAGCCTATTTGTGATGTCAAAATATTTTTCTCATCATTCATGCTTCCATTAAATGGAGGGAATAATATATCAACAAGCCATAATCTCCTATTCTCATACATCAAAACTCATTTCATGTCATATAACCATAAAAATCACATAAACATACCCTTCTTCATATTACATACACAAATCATGTTTTCTAGCCACATTAAATCATGGCCAACAGATATATTATCTCACTAGGTAGCAAAACCATATTTTAACCATTTACTATGCCAAGATTTTTCCTATTTGTAATAACACTTTTTGAAAGGAAAGTTATTAAGAATTTGGTAAACTACTAGTTTACAAATCATGTACCTCTTAGAAAAGTGGTGGGTTCTTAGCTCCTCTTGAAGGCCTTGAACCACTATTGAATCCTTGAGGTAGCGGGTTAGAATGAAAATAAAATATCACTTTAAAAACATTTTTAAAACATTATTTTTCCTTCTAGGAAACAAGTACAAAAATATAGGTTTTTATCTTGGAAAACACTTGGAATGACTCTTCCTCCTTGTAAAAAAATTGATCTTGGGAGTGGGTGAAAGGAGATGAAGTAGATTTTTGGCTTCCTTTAGCTACAAATTTCGTCCACAATGAATGAAGGAAGAGAGGAAACTTTTCTTTGCTTATATGAGTTTTATGAAAGAGAAAAAAGTGGTTTTTAGTTTACCTTAAAGCCATTTAATAACCAAGTCTTATTATGGGTTAAAAAATTGTAATTTTTGGATTCAAAACTCTCCATAACTGTGCTCAGCTGAAGATGATAGGTTGAGAGGTTGTTTTGGTGATTTTTCATGTATTTCTAAGTGGTTTTAGTGAGTAATCATTCAAGTAGTCCATCATCTTACATTGTAATCAACTTTTCTTTCTTATCTTGTCATATTTGTTTTGCTTGTTTAGAGGATGGATTTTAGATTCTCAAGAACCTCACTCTTGTTCAGCCTATTTTCTGAAGAAAAAAAAAATAAAAAAACATTCTTTTTGAATTGATGCCAGTTTACTGACTGTAGGCAGGTAGCTTATTACCTGTATGCATGGCTCAGTGGACCAGCGGTCCACTAAGCAAGGGAAGGGGTGCACTTGAAAATTTTTTTTTTTCTGGCAGTGGGTAATTACCCACTGGGTAGGGGGGGGGGGGGGGGGGGGTGCATGGGCACTCCCTAAAAACACTATTTTTTTTTTTTTTTTTGAAATTGTAGTAGAATTGTTAAATTTAATTTAGTAGGTAAATTTTGGTATGACATAAAATTCACTTCTTCAAAATTAAAAAATTATGATTATTCATTCATTATATTTATATAATGAATTTTCACACATAATATTTTCACAAAATCTCAATTGAAAAAGAAAATGAGAGTAATATTATATATATTTTTTCTCAATTATATAGAGAAACTCAACATTGTTAAATCATCGACATTATCACAATGATGATACATATACCATCATTCATGATCTTGAAATTTGGTATTCATCAAAATAATTCATTAGAAGTGTATTGATCAAAGAAATCCATAACAATATTTCGTGAATCGAGTTTATGAATTTCTAGGGCATCACAATCAATCTCATATTCACTTATCTATTTTTATCCTGAAATGAGAATAGAATTATGTGGGGTCCACATTAATTTGACATTGAATAAGGGATTGACAATCCCAAACTCCTTACCGGATTAACAATCCCACTTATGATAACAGAGATAAATTATTACTTTGTTTTCAATTTTATTTTTTTTATCTAAGGAATGGAAAGAAAAACAAAAGATTCAACCTTTTTGTCTAATATTTTCCTCTACTGTTTTCTTCACTTTTCAAAAGTGCCGATTTGTTTTAATTTTACCAATTTATTTCTACATTTTTTTTTTTGAAAAGAAAACTTATACATCAAGAGTTCAATATTCACTAGAACAAAACATTTATCTCAATTTTGACTTTTCTTTATTTACAAATAATCTTAATAATACAATAACTATTAGTCTATAATTTACTTATGTCAACGTTACGTTTTTTAAAAGAAAATTTATATTTCAAGAATAATGTTCAATATTTACTAGAACCAAATAACTTATCTCAATTTTATTTATTTATTTATTTCAAACTAATCCTAATATTATAATTTACTTGTTTAAATTGAAAACATAAAAGTTACTCAAAAGGCACATAAATAAATTTACAACAATTGACTTCGATTTTTGGTCTAAGTAAACACATGAATAAGATTAACAATAATTTCGATTTCAATTTCTAAAACCCAAGTAAACAACGTGTTATGACTTCAAATCCTATCAATTCCAAATCTTATCTATTTGGATTCATGTCCATTCTGGTTTATGCCTACTCTAATTACATAAGTACACATGCTAGGGACTGCCAGGGTATCTTGGGTGGATTCTAATTTGGGCCTGCTAATTTGTGTAGCCCATTAGACATCCAGAAAACTACCAGCCCAACCCACGATAGCAGCCGCCTCTAACCTCAGTCCGACGAATAATTCGGAATTATAATAAATATAACATATTTATGGAAGCTAGAGTATGTTAATAATAAATAATAAAAAAAGTGTTAATAGAATATTTATGAAATTGTTACAATAAATATGATATTTAAGGAGTAAATAAATTATTTACCTAGGAAATAAGTTAAGGGATAATTAAGTTATAAATACCAATTTCAGTAAATAAATAGCATTAGATAGTAAATTTACTATTAAATAATTTGTTTTCTAAAATTAATTTTTTTTACTTTAAATATTTTAAAACATTTCTATTTATTTCTAAAAAAAAAGGGTTATTAAAAATTGCCTCGAAAAGCTTCCCTCAAACACAGAGGAGATTGTTGATTTTATGTCTGAAAAATTGTGAAGAACACGAAATAACAGATTTTTAAAATTTTTTCTAAAACTATATATCAAGAATCGGCTTATTACACTATATTATAAAATAATAATTTCTTAATGAATCGGCTTATGAAATGGAAGGCTGTCTCGAGAGGGGGAGGGAGTGGGGTGCGAGTGGGGGACTAGTCCCCACTCAAATTTTTTGTTCTTCTAATTTTGTCTAAATTTTTTTCTAATATTTACAATTTACCTCTATTGAAAATAAAATATTCTCATATAGTCACTATTTTATCTCTACTAAAAATAAAAAATTATTATATAACCTCCACTAATATTAATTTCGATAAAAAAAGTTTATACTTTTACTACTTTGTCTCCATTAAAATTAAAATCATCACATAAACCCACTAAAATAAAAAATTCTCACATAGTCCCTACTAAAATTTGTTTTATCTTAATAAAAATTTAGTGTACGCCCCCACTGAAAAAAATTCATGGCTCTGCCTCTGGTTGTCTCCAACGCTGGATATAAACAACATGCACTAATTGTGTTCCATTTAGCCTCGAAAACAATTTCTCAAATTCTTATCACAGGATTAAACTTTAAACCTAGAACCTAATTATCAAAAGAGGAAAAAATAAAATAAAAATCAAAGCTTAGTTGATATAGATCTTTAGAAAGACTAATTCACCAATTTTCTGAAGCTTTTTAAAACATTTTTCTTGGACCTTTGCATAAAACTCCTCACTAAAATGCAATACATTTACGATGACTTTTAGCAACTCAAGACATATTTATTTTCATCATGAATTATGATTTTCGAGTTTTTGCCATAATGGGATTTGGTTTACACATTTACAATGAATTATCATATATCTTGAATTAGATTTTCGTATTTTTGCTAGATTCGGTTTTTGTTTGTACCCCTCCACTGAATTCAATAAAAGTAATAAGACATATTATCCTTGTATGTAGATCACGACGGCTCACCAAATATTGGCGGCCAACTTGTGCAACAAAGACTTTTAACAGTGACAGATCCTTGTACTAAAATAATTAAAATGTCTTTATGACCTAATCCCTTATTTGTGTCTTTAAAGTTTTCAATTACAATATTAAATTTTTTTTTTATTTATAAAAAACTCCGATCTCTTAATTTTGATTTTTTAGTACTCATATTTCAAATATCAAATTCCAAAATAAATTAGATATACGCAATACTTCTAAAGAAATTCATAAATTTTTGGACGTTAAACTTTAAAAATTAGATTATAACTCTAATACAAGCTTAGCTCATGTAAGGGGAAAAAAAAAACAAAATATGCATATCTACAAAAACGAAGGTAAAAGATCGTTGCATTGCAATTTTAGTTTAATGGTTTGATTTAATTAACGCCTTGAATTTTTTTATTTTTTATTTTTTTTTTACTAATGCTCAAATGAAAAAAGGACTGTGAGTTGGGCTGCATCGTTTGGTTGACATTTTTCTTTTTTTAAAATGGTATGTCAAAATTGGGCTTAATAAACATCATTTTTCTTTTTTAATCTTAAAATATTCTTGAACTCTATTATAGTGTTGTTTACAATATTAAAAACATATAAAATTGTCATATGAAGATGATATTTTTTCTTCACTTGATTCCAATTTGGATTTGTATATTTTGTTTTTAGTGCGTTTCTCTTTGTTCTAATTAATTTGATATCTTCAATGCACATCTTGTACAAAATGGAATCTTTGTGAATTTACATCCAATGAGAAGATAGCTAGTAATTTCCTATTTTTTTTCCTAGTTTTTCAGAGATATCTATAAAATAAAATGAAGGTTTTTGATTACCAAATTCAACCTTCAAGACAGTTTTATAGTTAATTAACAAAGTTGTTGTAAACCCTGGTGAACAATTGTATTTTGAAATCTTAATGTAGACAATAATTTTTTCTACATGTAAACAAGATACTTTGGACAATATTCGTTGCTAACCTTTACGAGGACTCCTAGCAAATAAAGCATATTTATTGTCGTCAAATGTAAGCAGTTTATGATGACATGTCCTTACTTATCCCATAGTTGTACTAATTAAATTCGTCATAAAATATAACAGGTCTAAAAGTCATGTATAATAAGGAGCTGTTACGTTCATTTAATTGGACTAACGTAACGTACTTTAACAACGACAACCGCAGAGGGGAAGCAGCCACCATAGCTTTCCACAAGTCACTACAATATTTTGGAAAGGGAAAAAAAGGCCTTGCACCATATATTATTTTAAAAATTGAAAAGAAAAGCCACCCACACACACTCAGAGGTTACAATATTTGTTGGTTTTAATTTTGAAAAATAGTGATTAACGGAGCAGAATAGATTTTTAAATTTTTTACAATATTATCAGAAATCGACAATGATATTATATACAATAGTTTTTCATTAATAAATCGTTTGAAACCTTTTTGACAATAACAATTTACTGTGTCATTCTCTTCTACAATCTCGAATGTTCTCGCTGAGCTGCAAGCGGCTTATGGTGCTACACAAAATAATTATTTATTACTAAAGTCGTTTATACCTTTTTGACAATAACAATATATTGTGCCCAATTCTTTTTTTAACGATCATGAACGACCCCGCTAAACTGCAAGTCTCTCGACCTCCCGACCTTTTGATTTTCCTT
Source organism: Ficus carica (assembly GCA_009761775.1). NCBI lineage: Eukaryota > Viridiplantae > Streptophyta > Magnoliopsida > Rosales > Moraceae > Ficus > Ficus carica. The sequence continues at coordinate 16,641,771 of CM019746.1, forward strand.
TCTATTCACCTTTCTAATGTTCAATCGCTATATTGACATCATGAATTATTTTTGACGTCAGTTCTCCTTCCAATATCTTTTGGTTATGGTTTTGTTTGGTTTTGTTTTTGGTTTTGTTTTGTTTTGTTTTTTTTGGTTGAAGGTGAGTGAACTAAAAACTGTAAATTGTAGGACAAAAAAGATCTAACATTGAACTTTTTAAATCCTATATTTTCATTTGTAGATTTTAAAAAACAAAAATGTAATTTTGCACCGTAAATTATGAGTTTTGTGTTCTTGACATATTGAGATTTGGTTTTTGCATGGACACTCCTACTGAATTTTTTAATACTTATTTTTGTTTTTAGATTTTTGTTTTATATATGTGTACTAATTGAAATAGAAGATTGGCTTTGTCGCTGGATACAAACGGCATGTTAGTTGTGTTCCATTAGCCTGAAAAACAAAATTTCAAATTCTCATCACAAGATTTAAAATTTAAACCTAGAATCTAGCAATCAAAAGAGAAAATCAAAGCGCTTACTGTTTAGATTTCTAGAAAGCCTAACTCACAAATTTTCTCAAGCTTCAAAAGTTCTTTCTTGGACCTTAGCTCAAAACTCCTCACTTAGAGGGAATACATTTTGTGATGACTTTTAGCAAATTAAGACATATTTAAGATTTTCATGAATTATTTTGCAATTTTTGTGCTTTGCCCCATTAAAATTAGGTTCACACATTTATGGTGAATTATTATGTACCTTGAATTATATAATTAATTTTATGTTTTTATCGTATTGAGATTTTATTTTTGCACGTAAGCCTTCTCTGAATTTTCTAAATTTAAGACATATTTATCATCATCAAATGTAAGCATTTTATGATGACATATTACTTGTAATGAAAAAAAAAAAAAGGTCAAATATATATGCGTATACATAAATGAAGTTAATAGATCACTGCATAGCCGTTTTAGTTACATTTTGATTTAAGTAACGCCTCATGAAAAAAATTTTCTGATATTGACATTGCTCAGAATAAAAAAAGGACGACATTATGCACACGGCGGAGATTGGCTATGTTTCGGCCCGGCTTGGCAGCTGTAGCTATCCACTAGCTAATTCACTCGTCTTATGCTTCTGTTTCAACGGCAGATTTCTTAATTTCTTGTACAACAGAAGATTACATATATGCATCTACCAAAGTTGTTAATCTCCAGGTCGTGGATGAGAATTTTCATCACTCTTGTAAAGAAGAAAAGAAGAATCGCCATTTTGGCACGTGATCAGGGTTTTCTTGTATTGGTTTCGGAAACCGATTTATTAAAAAAAAAAGCGGAAACATAGTACGGATCAAATCACACATATATAAATTTTTTTCAAAACTTTTATCCGGTAACAATACTTCAATTAATTTAATGAAATAATAGAGGAAAGATGTTTAGAGATTGACCGTTGTCTGATTAAGAAGAAATTCTTGAACTCCTTCAAGAACCTTCTTGAGAACTCCAAATTCTTTGGAAACACTAACGATTCTTTCTCAGCATTCTGCAATTCACGATGAATAGGAAACAAGTGGGCGTTTCTGATTTTGGGTTTGATCACACACTTGAATTTTGATTCACTTTGTGTTCTCAACTCATGAGACAAAGTGAAGGAAGGGAGGAGAAGAAACTCTCTGTAAAAAAGTATGTTATTTTTTTTTTTGTAAAAAGGAATCGGTATTCTTGTATTCTTAAATACATCGCATGTACCTCTTTTTAATATCACAGAGAAATAACTAACACCCTTTTTTAAAATTAATTAATTTAATTAATTAATTAATTATTCCACTCCCCACTTAGTAGAAAAGTCACACGCCCACTACTTTCAGAAGTTGGCGTTTTTTGGCAGATATGAGAGAGAGATTTTCTCTCTTCCATTATTCACTAATCAGTTCTTTTTTAAAAAAAAAAAAATTAAAAAAAAAATATTTTATTTTTCCACATGTGTCAAAATTCAAATTCTACATGCACTTTGTCTGTGGATAAAACGTGAACCACCCTGTGGTGCACAACTACGATGAGGTCCTTACTACACTGTATAATTTTTAATTTATAACTATTTTAATTTTATTTTAAATAATCATATCATTTTAAATATAAATTCATCCAATTAGTTTATTGTGTGAATATTAATTTAGAATTCTCAATTCCAAATTAATAAATTTAACCCAACATAAAATAATGTTCACATGATTCAATAGAGTCGTTAAGAGAAACTACGGACATTATAATTTTAAGCTCCAATAATTTTGACAATTAATTAACACCTTAATTAAAATATCAAAATTATTAATTCCAAATTATTCCACTAAATATTAGGAATTGTACTCTTAAAATTATAAAACAAATTATATTTAAAGGATTTGAATTGTCCATTGATATAATCACTACATACAAATCAATCATCTATAAACGGTTCATAATTAAAGCTAGGTATTTTCTGTTAACCTCTTTAATTATATCTTTTTCCTTACGTACTATTGATTCTCTAATAAATTATATATTTATGATCTTATCATAAATTGAGCACTCTTATTTTTCAAGCCCCGAATCAAAACTTATGAGAACCGTCCATCTGACTTCTTTGTGTCATTACTTGATACGTCAAAAAATATAATACAATAAATATGAGTATATTAATTACTCATAATTAAGATTGATTCATATATGACCATCATTGATTAATTTTGAATGCTCTATATGACAATGAAAATTATTAGAGATTCATAATTGATCATGTTCCAGTCCTATATAATCAAATTATATAAAGCGCTTTCATTCTAATAATCTCATTATTAACAATCCGGATAAGATCATTTCATTCAGAATGTAATGAACCGTGCTAGTAATTTTAAATTAAAGATCCCAACTTTAATTTATAATTACGGATAATTTCAGTTTATTACACTTTAAATTATTATCCTCTGTATATAACACTTATATACAATATTTATAGTCACATGAAAATAATCTAGGGTTTTTGATATTTATAAACTATCACCCATACATACAAAATTAACATTGAATAAATTTCTCAAATTAAATTAGCAAAATAATATATTTCATTTATTTATGGGCACATATCTCAACATCTCGTTGTCGAGTTCATTTTGTTTGTTGGTTACTTGGTCTTTGGTTTCCACTCGTGTGTGTGGGAAAAATTGGCTGATTTCCCATTACTTTAATCGACAGCCAAATTAAAATATGTACTAACAATTATTTTTTTAATTAATTAATAATTAGCTAACTATTTTCATGATTAGCTAATTTTTCTAAATAGTGTCTGTTTTGAATATTAGTACTTGATTTTAGGAGATCCAAAAACTTGTTAAAATATAAATTATGTGTTTTGATATAATAACAAGATGTTATTTACAACAAATAGTTTTGCTAGTCAGTTAATTTGTCATATTTTATTCATACAAAGTCGAGATGAGTTGCCTGGTCATTTTCCAACTCTCTTGTATATTCCTGCCCATATCTCAAAGTCGTCACTAAATACTCATAGCCAATGCCTTTAATTCCAGAGCCCAACACACATTCATGTCAGCTAGTACCAAAAAAATAAAGGAGAAAAAAAACTAATAATTATTAAGTACTTTCTCTAATACACAAGACCCTGAATTTTTCATATCTACCAGCTTCAAATGAATTGAAGGAATTCTACGCTGCCACATGAACATCTCTCTTAAGACCACCCAAAAATTTTCAGATGGTTTTTATTTTTCATTTTTTTTTGGGAATAAATTTCTTTTTTCTTTCTTTCTTTCTTTCCTTTTTTTTTTTTTTTTTATGGAGAAATTTTCTTTTTTCTTTCTATTGAAGCTTTTTCTTTGAAATTTTTCCTAATTTTTTAAACTCCCCATGTTGTTTTTCCGAGATTTTTCCCCCCAAATAAGGAGCAGTTATATATTCTCACATCATAAACTTATCTGTCATTTGACCACAATTAAAAAAATAGTATTTTTTGTGTGATTTATAAAGCTATTTGGTATCCTGGAAAAAAAAAAAAAACTATTTGGTATATTTTTAGTTAAAAAAAGGTGAAAACTCGTATTTGGTTAAAAAAATATAAGCACAATTTTTTATTATTATCCTCTAGTGATAATGGAGTTTACACTAATTATACTTGATAATCTTATCTTTTTTCGTCTTTATAATTACTCTTGAAAGAAGCTGACTTAGAAGATATATACTTCTAGCTCCCGGTAGTTGAGAAAAAGTACTCATTCACTTTAAAGTAGATATTTAGTAATTATAAACGGTAATAAATTATTAGGAATAAGTAAGTTAAAATGATAGTTAATCATGACTCCATATTTTATCGTTATTTTCTCTTTATTTTATTTTATTTTCTTTCTACCTAACATAATGTGAACTGTGAAGCTTCACTCTCTACACGATATTTTTTCCTTTAGTCTTTTTTTTTTTTTTTTTTTTTTTTTTTTTTTTTTTTTTTCCTTCTTCTTTACATTGTAGCACAAAGTCACTGTCGTGAAATTTGCATTTAAAAAAAAATGATTTTGGCTGATACCTACTTTCGGGGCCACCTTTTAATTATTTACAAAATAGAGCTTACCTATATCACGTTTCTCACATTGATTGGATATGTCTAAGTATATAGAGTCTCCAATCCAAGGGTTATGCCCATAAAAAAAATGTAACTTTCTATTTAGATGTATAACACTGAATCGTCAGTGCAAATAATCTTATCTTATATTAAATCATCAAATTAAAATGCTATCTGATATGAGACCTTATATATATATATATATATAAATGATTTAGAATTGAGAAATCCCTGGGCATTCAGTTGTTTGTTAAAAATACTGGTAATTGGAATTTTCCTCAAATAAACTTTCATTTGCTAGCACAGGTTATTTGGCTCTATCGCTAAAGCAAGTATATTTTAGATGTTGATTAAATTTCCATTGTCCAATTTATAAGTTTGAGTATTTTTATGCTGTACAATGCACATTTTTATCGTAAACATTTTTATTTAAAACCGTTGAAAAATAATCAACAATCAATAAAACGTACTCTCACGATATTAAGCCACTAATTGAGTTTCACGGACTTGTCGGCTACCGAAAAAAAAAAAAAAAAAACTGTGCTATCTTTTTTTGACCTAGTACTATATTCTCATTGTACACTATGTTACCGCGTATTTTAAATGAGCCAACATGTGTCAAGCTAGCGTGAACATTTCATGTCAGTTCATGTGAATCACGTATTGACGTTTGATCATGTTGACCTATAGCTAGCAAATAAAACGATAATAATATTTAAATTACGTTTTAACATATTTAAATTACGTTTCAACATGTAATTCGTTTAAAATGTCGTTAAATATTGAGGGGTGTTTAGTGAATAAGTTTAGTTTAAAATTTTTAAGTTTCAATAGTAATTTTTCAAAAAAGAAAATTTTTTTTTCAGAAAAAAACAAAAATTATGATGAAAAAAGTACAATAATAATAATAATAATAAACATGCAGTTTCTTCCTTGACCCATATTCCGTAATGTCGTTTTCACTGGTCTCTTCCAGCACTAATGGATTTCCAAAAGCCACTGTCAATTATATAAATATATAATATATATATATATATATATACATACATATATAGCTTTGCCTCTTCACAATTTGAGTCAAGAAGAGCAAAAAGATCATAGTAGTATCCGAAATATGGCGAAAGTTTTCTCCTTAGCCGTCCTGTTTTATACCCCTAAGTACACTAAGCCCCGAAATGCTTTACAAGCTACTCCTTGTACCCACAAAACAAGGCATTATTTCAAGTGCTTGGCCAGCAAACAAACTTCGGATTCAGCCATAAGACAATCTGCCAATTACAAGCCCACCGTTTGGAGTTTTGATTTTGTGCAATCCTTGAAGGATCGTCCTATTGTAATTCCATATTTTCCCTTTCATTTTCGTGTCTTTTTTTTCTTGCTACAATTTTAAAACGAGATTCTATTGAAATAAGCTAAAGTCTGTAAATTTAAATATTTGAAGGGGAAATAAAAACTGATCAAACTGGTTCAAAAACAATGGTTTGATTAGTCTTATAATTCTACGACTCCGAACGAAGTGTAGACACATATTTAGAATCGCGCAATCACCTAATTTACACACCGAAACACACATTTAAATTATACGTGTGCCTACGCATGTAATTTGTCTGAATCTTGTTATGTATTTTTTGCTAGTGAATTTTTATATAATTTTTATGATCATGCAGGATCAAGGACTCAAAGACAAGGCAAAGAAGATGAAGGAGTATGTGCAGAGAATGATTACTAGTGAAAAAACCGAGATTTTGACCGTACTAGAACTGATCGATGACATCCAACGGTTAGGTTTGGGGTACAATTATCAAGATGAAATAAGAGAAGCCGTTGGTAGATGTGTCTTTTGGATGATGAACAACGAGGGAACAACAAAGAGTCTCCGCGCCACTGCTCTCTGTTTCCGGCTCCTTAGACAACACGGCTATGAGGTCTCTCAAGGTACTCATCATACTTTTTTTTTTTCTCCTCCCCCCGACTACAAGAGGTGCAAATGCTCTTTTCTTTCTAAGGTATTTTGACTATGTGTGAATTTATTATTGTTATTATTATTTTAATGTTTGTGGGGGTTTTGAAAGCAGATATATTTAAGAGCTTCATGGATCAACCCGAGGCATGCCTCACAAAGGATGTAAAAGGAATGTTAGCTTTATATGAAGCTTCATATTTCGCTTTCGAAGGAGAACACCTCTTGGTTGAGGCCAGGGCTTTCACTAGCTTACATCTCAATAACCTAAAAGAAAAATTTGTAAGCGAAAGCCTCACCGAGCAAGTGAGTCATGCATTAGAGCTTCCTCTACATCATAGAATTCCTAGGCTCGAATCTAGGTGGTATATCGAGGCTTATAGTAAAAGGTCAGATGCAAACAAAATTCTATTAGAGTATGCGACGCTCGATTTCAACATGGTACAATCAACACTCCAGAGTGATCTCAAACACATGTCAAGGTATGTCTATTAATTTAAAACCCATTTCATCAGTAACAGAAAAAAAAAAAAAAAAAAAAAATCAACGAAGGTTTAAAAACTATTGTCCGATATAGAGTTGTCTATGAGTTGTCTATGTATATGACATAGACAACTCTATATTGTAGAACGGTTAAATGTGTGCATAGAACATCGCGATATGATACCTTTTTTTTTTTTTTCCCTCTAAACCATCATTTAGTCAACCATCTATTGTAGTGCATGGGCGTGTGTGATGGAATATATGAAATAAACGTTAATTTATGAGACAGTAATTTGAGTAACCTTTTTTTTGCCCATATGTAGGTGGTGGAAAGGTTTGGACTTAGCAAACAAGTTGAACTTCACACGAGACAGGCTCATGGAGTGCTTCTTTTGGACTGTTGGAATGGTGTTTGAGCCTCAATACAGTGATCTTCGCAAAGGGTTAACGAAAGTGACTTCTCTAATTACCGTCATGGACGATGTCTATGACGTTTATGGTACTTTGGATGAATTAGAGCTCTTCACAGATGCCGTTGAAAGGTTGACACTTTAGTGAATGAACTCCATATTAAAAAATCATAATTGAGATGAAATCCTAATTTAGTCCCTGACTTTAAAACATCATAGAACAAGTAGTTAATCTATCTGTTTGTCCAAAATTAGTCCTCCTATCAAACCGATTGTTAAATTAATCTCGATAGAAAAACACACTTCTTGTTAAATCATAATTATAAAAGTTACTCCTACTAAACTGCATATGAGGTGCCTTTTTTTGTTAGAAATTTTAATACTTGAATTATGAGAATGCTTTTTTCTTTTCTTTTCTTTAAAAAAAAAAAAAAAAAAAAAAAAAAAAAACAATTTTACAGATCGAGGACTCGTTTTTTGATGTTTTAAAAGCCAATGACTAAAAGGAGATCTGGTCTATAGATCAGGGACTAAAAGTAGGATTAGCCTTCAAAAAAAAAAAAAAAAAAAAAAAGAAACCAAGACCTAGAATATTTTTCCATAAATTTTTAACTCCAGTTCTCGATGGACTTTCAGGTGGGATATCAAAGCAGTGCAGACTCTTCCGGACTACATGAAGATATGCTTCCTAGCTCTCTACAACACCGTTAATGACATGGTTTATGACACTCTTAAGGAGCATGATGAATACATCCTTTCCTACCTCACAAAAGCTGTATGTGATCTACTTCATTTCCATTGGCAAAAACATCACTTAATTGCGGTATTTTATATCATCGCCATCGATATCGTCGGGAATAATTTGTGTACTTATGTTTTTCAGTGGACTGATATGTTCAAAGCTTTCCTACAAGAAAAGAAGTGGTCCTTGAACAAAGAGACGCCCACGTTTAAGGATTACCTTGAGAACGGATGGATGTCGGTTTCAGGCGTCGTAATTTTAGTACATACATATTTTTTAATGACTCAAAAAATCACTAAACAAGGACTTGAGAGCTTGGAGAACTGCCATAATCTCTTGCGTTGGTCTTCCATTATCTTCCGGCTTTGCAATGATTTGGGAACTTCGACGGTATTGTATACCTTAATTAATTTATAAACCACGTAATTATTTTTCTCTTCTTTAGCTTATTAATAACGAACTTTTACTGTCAACGTAAAAAATACAGGCGGAACTAGAGAGAGGTGAAACGGCCAACTCAATCTTGTGTGTCATGAGTGAAACTAGAGTTTCAGAGGAATCTGCTCGTCTAGAAATAAGGAATTTGGTTGAAGAAACTTGGAAGAAGTTGAATAAACATATGGCAGATGGAGATTTACCGTTTCTAAAGCCTTTTGCAGAGACAGTAATAAACCTTGCTCGGATTGCCGAGTGTACCTATCAGAATGGAGATGCGCATGGAGCTCCAGATTCTAAGTCAAAGAACCGAGTCTTTTCTTTAATAATAGATCCCATTTACTAATTGAATTATGCTCCTTTTTTATTCTCTCTTTCTTACTAAAATTCCATTAGGCTCTAGATTCTTTGATCGAGTAGGGTAAATGTTCGTGTCACTATCTTGAGGTGCAAGAAAAACATAGTCCATAATTCTATATCTGACTCCAGTCTAAGGTAGAGAATTTGGATATTCCTCCCAAATTCACTTAAAAAAAAAAAAAAAAAAAAAGAAGTTGCTTTAAGAAGTTGGAAAATATGGTTTAAATTCCCAAAAATCTTGTCTTTAGCTAGGAAAACAGATAAAATTAATTAGATTACCGAAAGGATAATTGGCAAGTTGGGATCTAGAACTTTTTAATTAATCTTATTTAAAAGTAGTTCAAATTTGATGACCTTATTGATGTAGTGCAATCAATGTCGATTAGGTGTCAAAATTTAAAGTTCAAGCTCCGCCGGCTTATCAACTAGTGAAAATTTTGTTGTATACTTCGACAAAATCGTGAGGTGTATATTTGTGCAAATACACACAAATGAAAAAAATGAGCGGGTAAATTTCAAAAAAAAAAAAAATGAAAATAAGAAGAAGAAAGAAAAAAGGAAAAAATTTCTTGTAAGCAATCAATTTATATTCCCGGAAAAAAAAAAGGAAATAATTAAAAAAATTTCCGTAAAATTTCATGTGAGGAAAAAGAAAGCAATCATTTCAAAGACAAGACAGAATAAAGAGAATTACAATAATATGCTTGTTGTAAAACCTTTGAATAATAATTGTATATCTAATTTCGCCAAAGAGTATAGATAAAAAAAAATGAAAAAAAAAAGAATTTAACCACATTTAAAATAAGACTTCGAAAACAAATATAGAGTAATAGGCATTTCCGAGGAAATTCTTGGATATTTTATGCAACGGATACTGGATCCCTCTTTGACATTAGTGGAGCAAAAATACGAATTTTTTTTTTTTTTTTTTTTGTGAAAATATTGATTTTTCAAACTTCAATACGAATCAATTATTGTTCAGCTTCTGCATAGTTAATCTGCCCAATCACCCGACTTGGGACCTTTTGCCAACCTGGACATTTGACAGAAAAATATCCTTTAGTACCATCTACTGTGGATACATTCAGCAACTTGACAAATATTTAGTAATAATTGTTCTTGATAAACATTGTTATAAACTTATAAATATGTATAGTCAATGAACTTCACCCGCCATATACCATCATTACTGTGCAACTTTTTGCATCTTCATTACCAAAAAAAAAAAAAAGAAAAAAAAGAAAAAGAAAAAAGAGCTTTGTGTATAACTCTTGAAATGATCAACGTTCCTTCTCAATTATCATGCGTAAGCTTTTACTATGCCAAGCTAACATATAAAAGGAGAAACATAGATAGAATGACATTCATATGTATAACTCTTGAAATGATCAACGTCCCTACTCAATTATCATGCATAAGCTTTTACTATACCAAGCTAACATATAAATGGAGAAACATATATAGAATAACATTCATAATCAAAATAGTATTGAAAAAATGTAATAATGAGATAATTATCTTTTTTATATTATAATCTTTTTGCGTCATTGATATATCATTACAATAAAATGTGGATTTTACAACAGAGCTTCCACGATCATTTTTTAAAAACGATTATAGAAAATATGCCAACAACACGGAGCGAAACTGGATTTCCGAAAATAGTCGTGGAAATGTCAAATTCCACAGCCGTTTTCCAAAACCGTCATGGAAGCTTTGGATACAACGACCGTTTTTAAAAACTAGTTGTGGAAACTTCGGCTTCCATGACTATTTTTTAAAAACCATCGTGGAATATTTGCAAAAAATACCCATGAGACCGAATCCTGCCCTCATTTTTCCAGATCAACACCGCAGCTGCAGTAATCAAAATCAGTTCAGAATGCTCCAAAAACAGTCACTCCACCATAGTTGGACGTCGCCACCACCATCTACCATCCATCTCTCTCTCTTGTAAGTGATCACTAGCTTCTTTTTGTTATTTTTCTCTGTATTTAGATTTATGATTTTAGGTTTTGTATATTTTAGTTTTGTTTTTGGGGGTCTTTGAGTTAATTGTGCAATGGGTGTTAATTTAAGTGATCACCAACTTTTTTTTCCCCCCGTATTTAGACTTATGATCTTAGGTTTTGTATATTTTAGTTATGTTTTTGGGATCTTTAATTGAATTGTGCAATGGGTAATAGATAGGAAATCGTTGTGGTTTGATAGATTGTCTAAAACATATGAAGATGCTATTAAAGAATTTTTGTAATTTGCCAAAGCTCACATACAATATAATAAGATTCCGTGTCCTTGTGAAATTTGTGGAAATCATAGATCTTATTCCATTGATGATGCTAGAGGGCATTTGCTTGCATATGTGATTATTTGTTCTTACCAAACATGGTATTTACATGGTGAAGATTTTTTCAATATTAAATATAAATCGACGAGTAAAGGTAAAGAGCCTATTGATGAGGAAGACATTGGTGATAATATGTTCGATATGATAAGTGATTTGGAAGAACACTTTATGCACTGTTCGGAGTTATTTGAGACAATGATTAATGATGCTGAGAAGCCCTTGTATGTCGAGTATACAAAATATACAAAATTCAGGGTATTGGTTAAATTATGGAACATGAAAGCATCGAGAGGTTGGATGAATTCTAGTTTCATTACTCTTTTAGAATTTCTAAAAGATGTTCTACCGGATGATAACAAAGTGCCGCCTAGTATGTATGAAGCGAAGAAGAAGTTGAGCACTTTGGGAATGAAATATGAAAAGATATATGCCTATCCAAATGATTGCGTCCTTTACTGAAAAGAATATGGAGATTTAGATGAATGCTCTGTTTGTAAAGAGTCAAGATGGAAGAAGGGCAAGAAGCCATCAAATGGTAGCAAATGAGTGCCAGTGAAGGTGTTATGATACATTCCACTGGCTCCATATTTGCGTCGTTTATCCGTAATGCCGAGCATGCTAAGAATTTGACTTGACACTATGATAAACTTGTTGACGATGGCAAGCTCAGGCACCCAGCCGACGCACCACAATGGAAGACCTTTGATGACAATCATCTAGATTTTAATGCAGAACCAAGAAATTTACGTCTTAGTTTGGCGGCGGACAGAATGAACCCACATAGTAATATGAGTAGTAGGCATAGTACTTAGCCAGTCATACTTGTCAACTACAATCTCTTTCCAGAATTGTGCATAAAGTGGAAGTTCTTGATCCTGACTTTCTCGATCTCAAATCCCTAACAACCAGGGAATGACATTGACGTGTACTTGACACCATTAATCGATGACCTAAAAAGCTTGTAGGAAAATGGGTTTGAAGTTAGAGATTCTTACCGTCAAGAGACGTTCAAATTTTGTGCAATGTTGATTTGGTCAATTAATGACTTTCTCGTATTTGACAACCTATCCGGTTATCCTGTGAAGAGTTATGTAGGTTGTCCCATTTGTATGAAGGAAACATCTTCCATCTGGTTAAAAAATGGTAATAAAATCGTTTATCTTGGCCACAGGAGATTCTTACAAAAAAAAAAAAAAAAAATCATCAATACCGCAAACAAAAGAAGGATTTTGTTGGTAATACAAAAGAAAGAGCCGCTCCTCGGATTTTGACAGGCGAAGATGTATTTGAGATGGTTAAAGATGTGAAAGTAGTTTTGGGAAAAAGAAAACGGAAGGATCCAATGGTCGATGGACCTTGGAAGAATAAGTCAACCTTCTATGAACTTCCATATTGGAAGTCACTTTACGTTTGTCATTACTTAGATGTTATGCATATTGAGAAAAATGTCTATGAATTGATAGTGTGCACGTTGCTTGGCATTCCGAATAAAACTAAAAATGGTGAAAAGGTATGGTTGGATCTTAAGGAGATAAAGATTAGACCTAATTTACCCCCGAGAAAAGAGCGAACGGCACTCACTTACCTCCAGCAATGTACACATTATCGAGACAAGAAAAAATAAAGCTTTGTAAATGGCTTGCTTCCGTGAAAGTTCCAAATGGGTATTCTTCCAACTTTAAAAAGTTGGTGTCGATGGAGGATTTGAGGCTCGTTGGAATTAAAAAACATGATTGTTATATCTTGATGCAACAATCATTATCTCTTACATTTCAGGGAGTTTTAACAAAGGATGTGAGATTCGCAATTACCAAGTTATGCTCATTTTTCAATTCAATATGCTTCACGGTAATTGATCCACTTATGCTAGATTTGCTATAATCGGAATTGGTGATGACATTGTGCATATTTAAGAAGTATTTTTCACCATTCTCTTTGATATAATGATACATCTAACGGTGCACTTAGTTTGGAAAGTTAAGCTATGTGGACCGGTGCATTTGAGGTGGATGTATCCTTTCAAAAGGTATATGAAGGTTTTTAAGGGTTATGTGAAGAATCGAAATAGGCCTGAGGGATGTATAGTAAAAAACTACATAGTAAAGGAATCAATTAAATTTTGCTAGGAGTATTTGTCCAACGCGAAACCAATAGGGTTGCTAAAGATAATACACTTTACGTCAAAAGGACTATCCGTCGGCATTCCTTCACTAAAAAATCAAGATCAATGGGAGCAAGCTTGTCTCTATGTTTTGCACAATGCTAAGGAAACGGAGCCTTTCATTGAGGTTCACATGAAAGAATTAGGAGATGCGAATCTAGGAAAAAGAAGAAGTGAAAAGTGGTTTCAAGATGAGTACAACCAGACATTTTAGGAGTGGATAAGAATACATGTGCATATGAAGGCTGACATTTTGCAAGACTTAATGAAGCTAGCAAGAGGACCGTCATCGATAGTCACAATATATACATCGTTCTTTGTCAATTGCTACTCCTTCTACACTCACGAAAGAGATGAGAAGCATCCCATCCAAAACAGTGGTGTGACTTTTCGTACCGAGTCTACGCATATTTCCTCCACAAAGGACAAGAATCTGGTGTACAGTTCCATGAACTACTTTGGTTTCAATTGAAGATATTTGAGAACTTGATTATTGTGACTTGCGGTTAGCACTCTTTAAGTGTAAGTGGGCCGACAATAATTATGTTAAGATTGATAGTAACGGCGTGACAGTGGTGGACTTTAGGCGATCGGGATACAAAAATGATCATTTCATTGTGGTGTCAGAAGCGGTCCAAGTATTTTATACAACGGATCCTGACAATTTAAAGTTATCATTAGTTGTATCGATGAAGCCAAGAATAATCCGTGATGGTCAAGAAGATGTTGAAGATTGCACTGACATTCCATCTTTCACAAAAGGATTGCCACTGATAAAGAAGATTGATGATTTCGCTGATGATGTTTCACACTTGTTTTGTTTAGATGTCGAGTGGAAACGTGTTGAGAAACCAACAAAACAAAAAACAAAAACTTGGTTTTTTTTTTTTTTTTTTATTTGTACAAAATTTATAGCCTTTTTTAGTTATTAATTATGCACATTATATTACTTACGGACATTTATTGAATGGTAATGAGAATTACTAATGGGCTGCTGTATGCATAACACACAGGATTGGCCGCCCGTGGGAACTTCATTTAAATTTTCTTTAAAAAAAAAAAAAAAAACATACCACAATTGTTTTTTTGGAAAACGGTCGTGGTTTTCAACATTATACGACGGTGTTTTAAAAAATCCGTCATATAATGTTAGACTTTCCAATATTTTCAATTTTTTTAAACACACCACAACCGTTTTTTTTGGAAAACAGTCGTGGTTTCCAACATTTTCTTTTTTTTCTTTTTTTAAATACCACAACCATTTTTTTGGAAAATGGTCATGGTTTCCAACATTATAAGACAGTTTTTTAAATAATTGTTTTGGACTTTCCATGACCGTTTTTCAAAAAAAAAAAAAAAAACTGTCGTGGTATATTTTAAAAACATAAAAAATTAAAAAAAAGGTCGTGGATTGTTATTTTAGTTTATTTTTATTTTTTTGCTGAAGTTCTGGTTTTAGAGGTTAAATTAAATAATAATAAAAAAAAAAATTCCCCATTCCCTTCCAAAACCACTACTACAGAATGTGGATTCGACGACGATTTTTAACCGTCGTGGTAACACTTCCACGACGATTTTCTAACCATCGTGGAATCCAGAGTCGTGAAATCTTTTTAGATTCCGTGACGGTTTTTTAACCGTCGTGTAATGGGCAAAAATATGGCCTAATTGTGCATATTTAAGAACATACCACGACGGGACGGTTTCTCAGGAAAACCGTCGTGGTAGCCTCGCGCTACCACGACGGTTTCCATGACTGTCGTGGTAGGAAACAACGAAAAACAAATTTGTGAATTCAACACTTTTTTCCGGAAATTTGGTAAACCGTCGCCTCACCCAACCATTATACAACAATCCAAAACTAAGTCTCACTCAAATAGGCATTTTGTCAAACATGTAGTGTGCAAAAATTTAACATGCAAAATCAACACTTATTTTCGTGGAAACAATCACCCAAAATCACAACAATAATCAACAATCACCAAAAATCAAGTTTACAATCAACCAAATCCACTTCCATAAACCGTGCGGTGAAAGAGAGACCTCGACTTACCAAGTACTCGAGTGTGGCTACGGGCGGGTCGATCGGTATCGTCGTAGGCAACGACATAGGTGCGGCGATAGAGAGAGGGAGACAAGGTAGCGAGGACGAGGATGAGAGAGAATAGAGATGGGAGCCAAGAGAGACAATGGAGGGAGAATGCACGGCAAGCAAAGAGAGAGAATGGAGGGAGGATATGCACGGCAAGCAAAGAGAGAGAATGGAGGGAGAGTTCCGAAAATGAGAGAGAGAAAGTGGAGGGAATGAGGTTTTTATTTTATTTTTATACATAGGGAGTAAAATTTACATCTAAATTTATGCGAGCACGGTTTTCGAGAAATTTTTAAAAATTTCCCAGAAACCACGACGGTTTTTAAAACCGTCGTGGTATCTAGAGAGAGAATGGAGAGAGAGTTCCGAAAATGAGAGAGAGAAAGTGGAGGGAATGAGGTTTTTATTTGTTTTTATACATAGGGAGTAAAATTTACTTCTAAATTTATGCGAGCACGGTTTTCGAGAAATTTTTAAAATTTCCCAGAAACCACGACGGTTTTTAAAACCGTCGTGGTATCTAATTTTTTATTTTATTTTAAAATACCGAAATTTTTTTCAAAATTTTAGTTGAGATACCACGACGGTTTTTTTAACTGTCGTGGTATCTTAAGCTACCACGACGGTTTTTTGAACAAACTGTCGTGGTATCTACTTTTTTAATTTTTTTAAAAAAATACCGAATTTTTTTTCAAAATTTTAGTTGAGATACCACGATGGTTTTTTTAACCGTCGTGGTATCTCAAACTACTACGACGGTTTTTTGAAAAATCAAAAAACCGTCGTGGTATCTAATTTTTTTATTTTTTTAAAAAAATACCAAAATTTTTTTCAAAATTTTAGTTGAGATACCACGGTGGTTTTTTTAACCATCGTGGTATCTCAAACTACCACGACGGTTTTGATATAACCGTCATGGAAGCGTCGGCTTCCACGATAGTTTTCAGAAACTCTGTTCCGCTCTGTGTTTTTGCCGTATTTTCCACGACGGTTTTTTTAAAAACGTTCATGGAAGCTCCGTCGTGGAATCCACATTTTGTAGTAGTGAACTCATTTTCTCTCGCACCTCATTCTCCTTCACCTCTAATCTTTCCCTCAAAACCCATCTCCTCCACCGTGACTCCTCCCTCCGTTCTCTCTCGCAACTCTCCCTCCCTCTCTCGCCTCTAATCTCTGCCGCGATTCCTCCCTTCATCTCTCTCTCGCACCTCTCTCTCTCCCCTCCAATCTCTCCCTCAGAACCTATCCTTCGTCGCCTACCTCGCTACCGCGCTACACGAACCCATTTTCTGGAATTGGTATATATCTCTCTCTCTCTTGCGCCACACGTATTATGGAATTTGATTTGGTTGATTGTTTGAAATTGGTTTTGCATATTTCAATTACTAATTGTGAGAGTGATTTTGGGTAATTATTTTTCAGAAAAAAAGTGTTGCTTGTTAGTTGGTGATTGCGAATGTGCCATAAGAATTGTTTTAGGGACAATTTCTTAAGCTATTATGACCTTTTTTTTTGTTTTTTTTGTTTTTTTTGAGAAAAAGTCTGTATTGTGACAACATGAAATGAGTTTGGATCTTGAATTATGGATAATGAAGGTTGAGAGTTGTATTTGATATTGTTTTGGAGTATAATATGTGTATTTTTTTTTTTTTTTGCATATTACTTGTTCGACAAAATGCTCAAATGTGAGAATATTTATAAAAAAAAAGTATGTATTATGATCATGTAAAATAAGTATGTATTGTGATCATGTAAAATAAGTATAAGACCTTTGAATTGTGTACATTGAAGTTTGTGTATGAGTTGAATTATTGTATGATATTATGTTTTTTCACGTGTTTGGGTAGATTGACTGAAAATGTCACAAGATGAGGAGGATGTGTCAACGACTTCCCAAGTTGGAAAACCACATCAATCAATTACACCCAAATTCAATCCCGACGAAGATGGTAAACGAAGAGCAACTCTTATGAGACGAGTCTATATTTTTAGGAAAAAGGGAGAAAGAATTCAAGTTTCATTGGACCCTAAAGGGCAACCAATAGGAAAAGAGGGGAATGAACTACAGAGTTAGATTAGAGTGCTTGCTCGAGAGCACATTTTCATATAGATAGCTTACTTTAGAAATGTTGATTTAGCCCCAAGGAAAGAAAGAGTATGGGTGGAAGTCATAACTTCTTTCACTGTGAAACTTTTGTTTAAAAAACCAGCTTTGAAATCATGTGCAGACTCAGCCAAAAATTTTAGACATGATATTTACCATGCTTTTGTCAAGGATCATATTGACGAAGAAAGTGTGTGGACTCAGCCTCCCAAAGTGGTGAAAAATTACCCCTCCATAAGTCACTGATTAGGAGAGATTCATTATATATCGACGTTCGTCGGAATTCAAAAAACTATCACAACAGGGATGTGAGTTAAGAAAGAGAAGCAAATACGGATCAACGGAAGATCGAGAGGAATATAGGAAACTTGATCAAAAACTTGTATATGAATAACTTGGTTTGGTTTTTTCATTGTATTATAAATCAATTATTTTTACCCTTATGTTTACTAACAGTAATTAATAAACTATAGTTTGAGGAGAATGGATAATGGTAAGCGAGACATAATTTGTGGCTGGACATGCACGTCAAACCTAGTGGAGAGTACAATAATTCATCATTTAAGATTGTTGGCGATATGATAGTAAGTACAAAACTTTGTTATTTGCTAATTAGTCTTATTTATACATCCTTATTTATGGTTTCATAACATGTTTTTTAATTCTTACAGGGGGATTATAGTTTACAGCAGACACAAGGGAGTTTTGAATCTGTTGGGACTAATGACATATTGACCCAGTCACTAGGCAATGACGAACATTCGGGACGTACCCGTGGTCAGTCTAAGTTTGTCAGGCAGTATCAATACTTCAACATTATGCCAAGTTCAAAAGATAATATTGAATTATCAGTAGTGAAACGCCAGCTTGCTGCATTGGAAAAAACCATACAGGAAATTTGTACTAAGCATGGTATTGACCGAGAGACTATGGATGATCACACCGCACTGACTGTTGATCAACACAACAACTTCAAGGCTAGTTGCACCCTTAATGAAAAAGAACTTGGGGTGTCGGATTAGCAACCGATGCCGAATGCTAGTAAGGAATGCCAGCTCTTTTTTGATTATTCAATTAATGGTGGAGATGTGCTTGTTGCAATTGGAAGGGCGTACATGGAGTGTGTTCCAACTGATACAATCCAGGGGATCCTTTAGGTGAGGAGAACGTGTGAGTGACAATTACAGTCCTGAAATTAAAACATGCACTCCTACTTATTCCGACAAATGAAGCAACAATTGTGGAAGAAGCTGTCGGTGGGTTTGTTGATTTGTCGAAAAGATTAATCGTCATTGACTTGAGTCTGAGCCAGGCAAGTCAGGGTCCTAGTTACGTTCCCAACCAAGTAGTTGGAGGAAACAAATGCATCAAAAAGAGAATAGAGGGAAAAAAAAAAAAAAAAAAACTAATCACAACCGGAGGTACAACAACAAAATGCACAACAACAACTACCTTTGTTTGACTTTAGTGAAATTTCTTTCGACTTGAGACCATTGGCTTATTATGCACAATGTTCCATGCGTGGTGGCTTGCAAATAGAGTGCCCAACACAACCGGCCATCAGTGGCAGTGACTTGCCTGTCTATCTAGATGTCTACCATTTCATTACATTTCAAGAAATTAGTGTAAACAGTATAATGATATACTTCAGGTAATAGATATATCCTTAAACAGTACTTATTTTTCCTTGTTAATCTTATGTTGTTTTTCGTAATAAGTTTGACTAATTATTTTGCAGCTATTAAGTGGAATGTTGTGCCAAAGAAGGCGTTGATCAACGGTTTGAGTTTATTTCTCTAACCCTAGTCATACTAGTTAAACAGAAAGTAAATCCGGAAGTTTACTGTAGAGAGAGAGCCAACAATATTTTACAGCTCTTAACTGACGTACCGAAAGGAAAGTTATTTCTCATGCCATATAACAGCAGGAAACATTGTATCTTGGCAGTTATTGATATGTGGGATGACTCAGTCATGTATTTTAATCCTCTTGGAAACAAATCAGGTGATGATTTTCAAGATTTAATTAAGTTGTAAGTATATTTTAATATTTCAAATTGCGATTTGACATTACATTATTCTTGTTTTAATTGTATTGAGCTTTGTTAAATTGTTAGGGCCCTTAATGACTCAAAGATCTTAGTGGGAAAAGGAGTAAGAAAGCGACACAACTATGAAACATTGATCAATACTCCTTAATGTCCTCTACAAGAAGGTCATGTTGAAAGCGGTTTTTTTGTTTTAGCCTTTATGCGGGAAATAACCTTGACTCTTAATGTATTATCCTTACTCCAAATTAAGGATTTTTATACCGACGTTGAGATGAATTTAGTAATGCAAGAGTGGGCTAATTTTGTAATGCGGTTCATCCAATATAGTTAAAGACAATCTATAAATTTTGTAATGTAATATATGTTTTTGTAATAATTGTGGTACATTTGACACAAAATTAATTACTGATTAGCTATTATTTCAATCTGAGCTGTGCAATGGATAACACACTGGATTTGCCACCTGTGGGAAATCGTAGGAATTTAAAAAAAAATTCATTCAAAACTTTCCACGACCGTTTTCATGGAAAACGGTTGTGGTAAATTGATATAACATGACGGTTTTTAGAGAAAACCATCGTGTTATATTAATATTTCACGATGGTTTTGAGTAAAAACCATCATGGAAACTCTCACTCTATCCTATCTTTGACACCAGTTTTATCTATTTCACGACAGTTAAAAACCGTCGTCATATCTTTTCACGACGGTTTTAACCATCGTAGTATCCTCGTTTTGTACTAATGTTGGGATTTCAGTTGCACCATCTTTGGGTTAAATGTGACTTTATCTACTTGTTTTTTCTATTTTGATTTAGATCAACTTGGGTCCCTTGGAAAGTTTTTTAAGCGTTGGCTTTGGGCTTTCAAATACGCAAACTCCCTTATAATTGTAAGGGTTTTCCATAACTTTCGAGGGACCAATATTTGTGTTTCACTAGTGAACTTTTTATTCCTAACTTCCTCGATCGGCAGTTAATTAGCAGAGACATGTGGCAATTTCTTTGCTAGTGATTCAAGAATTTTTGTAAATCCTTACGGTTTTGACACCTTTGTTGTTCTTTTTATTGTTGCCAAGCATAAACACTAATTTTTCTCTTATCACATTTTTTTTATACTATGAGATTTATAGTAAGATTTCTAAAGAATTTAATTGTTAAAGAAAATGATTTTTAAAGATGAAGTTGATGCTTTTCCTTTTAGTATCATTTATCGGTTGGTCAATTAGGATTTAGTTTGCTGTTTATCTTGTTTTCATGTATAATATTTTAAAAGTTGTTTGGCCCTTATTAGATGGTTTTGATATCTATGTGTTTATTTTTAAACTTATTGTATTTTCTTTTCTTTTCATTTTATGATACCATCTAAATTATTAAGTCTTGTTAATTACTCTTTTCGGGGTTGGACCATCTAAATTTTTTTGTACTCTACTTCGCACATGTTATTGATTTTCTCGGTATGAATAGTTAGGGCCAGATGGATTGATAGTACTCATCATATCATTATTTTTTCATTCAATTAAGCTCGACTTTGTTGCTCTCATGTGAAACTACTTGTGTATATCTAGCACGATATAGGATAATTTATTTGAGGAAAAAAAAAAGTCACCGATAATGTTATTTGTTTTTCTTTCTAACACTACTATAGGTTGTTTTAATTTTTTTTTAATTATTATTATATCCTAATTTTCGCTGTAAATAATACCCATTACATTCAGATTTTAAATTAAAAGAAAAAAAAAAGTTGCGTACATAAATATCTTTTTTCAAATTTACCGACTCTCGCGGCTAGCTCATGACATATGAGACCAGCCCTTCTTGTCCCCTTGTGCATCTGTAAAGTTTCGTGTTCCATGTGGAGTTCATGCAGAGACAAAATGGTACGACACAAACAGATGACACGACATTAAGCAAAAACGTGAAGAATTACGATTTGAACTCTCCAATTCATGAAATGTTTGTATCACATGTTTAATTGAAATATTTTTTTTAATATAATACAATATTCATTTTGTTATTAGTATTTTATATTTAAATATACAACTTTTTGGACAAATCTCAGTACGAACATTATTCACTGAGTATATACATTCTAATACACACCTTTTCAAGACATATATCTATTTTCACTTGCATTTATATATATATATATATATATATATTCCAATGTTAACATCCAAAGATACATTGCATTGGAATTCATGCACCTAAATATAAAAATATGACATTCAAACACATATTAAAATACATTTATTCTATTTAAATGGACATCCAAAAACACCATAATTCTTCAATTCTCTTAAACGTGTAATGTTATAGGAGGATAATAAAATTGAATTGTAACACATCCACTGTACAATCTTTGACGATTCCATTTTAAGAGTATGTTTTGGAGTGGTGAGAGAGAAACTAGCAACTAGTAATTAGAAAGCATATTATAATTATCTTATAAAAAAATTAAAATGAAATAAAAAACATCCCATAAAAGTTAAGAGAATATATTCTCTTAGACTTTTATAAACTTTGCATAATTTCTTATTTATGAAAATATATTGGGAAGAGATCAACAAACCTACATATAACATGTTCATAGTTATATTTAGCCATATTTAAATGACATGTCATGACACCATTTTTTCTTGAATCAATATGGCATCCCAATCATGTTTAAACTTCATACAACTTCTTTTCGATATTAAGGTATATAAGATACAATATGTTTCTTATGTAAACTTGTGCATTTATGTATTTTTTTTAATATTTGTGCTATCCTAAATGTTAAAAACACATTTTAAAACATATTTCAATAATTTATGTATTTTTTTCGATATATCTACTGATATCGATAATATATCTAAAATTTTTGTAAAATTAAACTACCGACATCTCCGTTGATAATGATATTTTCATCCTTGAGCCAAGTATAGCTACAACTTCTGAGCACTTTATATTCCTTTAATTTTTGTTCTAATTTTTGGGAAGCCAAATATCTACTTCGCATAGCAAAAAACGTGACTCTCCAAAGACGCTTTTTGATATAAAAAAAGAAAAGAAAAGACGCTTTTTGAAAAGAAAAACTGTAATTAAAGACCACCAATTGAATTTTCATTGATAAAGAAATATATATATATATATATATATATGTAAAGGAGTAGAATCTCCTTCATCATAGTAATAAGTATAGTATATATTGTTATATAGTATTTAGTAAATATCACTTTATATATCCGTATGATGTTAGATAGAGATGCGAGCCCAAAGCTCGATGGTACGAAGCTTTAACGGTGTTACAGACATTTTTTTTTTTTAATTCATTTTTTTGGATTCATTTAGCTGTAGTGTTTGATATTGGATTGAATACTGCCTAGATATTTTCAGAACAAAAAAATCCCGTAGATATTTTACGTGCCCACATGCGGCGCAAGGAAACAGCTGCGAGAAAGAGGCAAATTGCACGAACAAAATGAAGCACTTCACATTCCCACACACACACATATCTATAATTGCTTTATTAAAGTAAAACCATCGATTATGATCTACCACCTTATGCCTACTTATTGTGCAATTTTCTCAAGTGTATGAATCGAACGAGTTATATAAAATGTTGACCAAAGTATGTTTTCAAAAGGATTGTTTGCTTATAAATTACCGGAATAAATTAATTTGAAGATCATTTGAATATACATGATTAAAGATCATGTTTTGGATGTTGAAAAATAAAGAAAATAAAAATAAAATTGAAATCTAAACAAATAAGCAAAGATGAAACAAGTTGTTGAAGTACTAGAGCATCTGACTTCACCATATATATATTTCTTATTATCCAAGTTGATGGTTGAGAAGCTTAACTTATTCAATAGCCTCTCTTATGGTCTAACGAAAATATCCCTTTACTAATTTACTTTATTTCTATAAGAATTAGAACTAAAAACTACTAGTGTATCACAAAACCACCACATGAATCAAGTGAGCATATTTCTATCCTCCATGAAACCAATGTCTTCATCACCTTAACTATTTACTTGGTACAATTAACACCGTGTACGCAACTATTACAAGTCTCACATAGTGTTTTCCCTGTTCTCACGGGCCATGGCACTACTAATAATTACCGATAGTTGAGCCATATATAGGTAGTGGCTTATAATAAGTACCACAAATTTTATTTTAATTAGTAATTATCTGAAAGTTATAATTTATAAATAAGATCTACTTATGGGTTCAATAAGATTTTTCCTCCTGAATACCCTTGTAGTCGAGCTAGTTTGTGAAATTATGTGTGCGTGTTTTTATTTGTGTGAAAAAAAAAAAAAAGAGAGAGAGAAAGGGAGCACTTTATGTTCCTTTAATTTTTTTTTTTTTTTAATTTCTGGGAAGCAAAATATCTTCTTTGCATACTAAGAAACACCACTCTCCAAAGGCGCTTCTTCACAAAGGACGCTTTTTAACAAGAAAATGTGTAATTAAGGACCACCAATTGAACTTTAAGCTGACAACAGGTACTTCTGTGAACAATGTGACCTTTCAGTTTGACATTAACATTTTTTATTTTTTTTTTGGTAAATAAGTTTCACATGAACATTGGAAGGTAGGAAAACTTCATTGATGTGAAGAAAACGGAGAATCTCCTTGATCATATTTTCCATTAATTTACTTGGTGTTTGGTTTGTAAGTTTGAGTTGAAATTGATAAGTTTAAATAGTAGTTTTTGTTGACTTTTTCAGAAAAGACAAAAAACTTTTTCAGAAAAAGACAAAAATTGAGTTGATGGGTGTAAGTTTAAACTTACACCCCAAACACCCCTATTTTTTTGCAAGAAGTACTTACTCGTTTTTTTGGGTGTTGTCTTAATATACTTTACATAGGGATTTGATTGGGTTATAGAAAAATTTTAAGCTTACTTGTTTTATGATACGTCAATTTCATTTAAACTTTTTATACAATAATTTGTTTTTTTTTTTTTTTAATAGAGTCCTAAAGATTCTATTATTGACTGATTGTGCAATGTAAAAGGCATCATGCAACTTGAGTTTGGCCCCTCCAAGGACATTTAATTTTTCAGGTCAGATTTCCATTCATCTTTCCCATTAAGTCTTAAATAATTTCTCTTTTCAATGCTCGTAAGGAGATGGGCATCATTGCTACTATAAGCTAGGCTGATCATATCTAAGCAAAAAAGAGAGACAAAAGATTTCAAAACATGGCAAAATGACGGAGAATGATAACACTGAGCAGCATTTGGTGCAATATGAGTTTGAATTGAAAATGTTGGGTTTAATTTGAATTGAGTTGAGAACTTGAGTTGAGGTGTATTTAGATGGAAGATTTGAGTTGAAAATTTTAATTTGAATGGTGCATTTGGTTGGATGATTAGAATCGTTGCTTTATTTGAATTTGTGTTAAAATTGATTGTTTTATTTAAGGAAATTGAGTTTTTTTTAATTGATAATAAAAATTTATTTTCATTTAGAAATTGAAAATTACATGAGGAATAATGAAATATGCAATAGTAAAAAGTGATTCAAAATACTGTAGACCATTGAAATGGATTATTTGAATTGAACGGCAACGTCAAATGCACATTCAACCATTAAAACAAAATTTTGTAGGTTGAAACCCACACCCAAACACCCGATAAGACCAGAGGTTTAGCACTTGCACGCTTTTTAGATTATCGAAGTTCTGAAGCAGATGTTGAACTCAAGTGTCATATATTTGCCCAAAAAGAGATGGAAATTGTTATTTTGGGAGAGATTAGTAGAGATAGATACTTTGAGGGGGGAAAAATGAACAAGAAACCTGAAAGAGGAATAAAAATAAAATTAAAAAGAAAAAAAGACCACTTAGAAACTTAGGGCTTACCAAGGGACAGGTTTCAAATCGAGAAATTTTAACTATTTCACTTTCTCACTTATTCTTGTTTTGTTTTATTTGATTGTATTTCTAGTTTAGTTTTTCTCTCTTTTTTCGTTTTGGGTTGTAAAGATATTTTTTAAAATTATTTTAATAGTCTTGACTTACAATGTGTTTGGCGTTTTGTTCAAGTTGTAAAAATTCAACTTATTTTTTTGTCCTATTCTAAAAATTCAACTCAATTTCACTATTTACATTTCCAACTATAACTTAAAACCTCAAATTTTTAAAGTCTATAACTTTACATAAACAAGTTCACATGAGATGTTTTTTTTTTTAATTACATAAAAATTTCAAAATGAACGACAAAAGATCCATATTGATATATATATATATATATATATATTTGAAAAAATTTCAAGTCTTTACACTTTTAAACTTCAATAAGCCAAACATACAATTCAATTTCAATTCAAAATTTTTAACTCAAGTGGAACAACCAAACGCATGCTTATTTTATTATCCTAGTCATTTCATAGCCAACTATTGATCTTGCTTTTATAAGGCATGTCATTCTGAGCCTTCTATTTGTTCTCTCTAATTTTATACTTACAGCTAACATATATATGAATACGGAACCGTCAACTTTCATTTGGAGAGAATGTTTATGTAAGTCTAAACTTAACAAACTAATTTAATCCTCATTAGTGGTTTTTTAACCAACACAAATAAAAATTTATTTGATCATTATTAATATTTAATTATTATTATTATTATTTGCTGAAAAGATTTCAATAAAACAAGGCATCCGAACAAACGAACGCCAAAACCAACGTCGACAAAAACAAAAGAAACGAAAACAAAGCCTAACAAACTAACCAGTCCAGGCAATAACATCATCAAAATTCAAAAACCAGAGACGGTAACACAACAAAGTCTGAAGTCCCAAAACAATTAATACTAGCAGCCCACACTGCACATTGTTGGGCCATAAAATTGAAAGCTGTGGACATCATAGAAATATCCAGCTAGAGAAATGATCCAAGAGCGACCTCGCCTCACAAATAATTCTTTACTGACCAAGGACACTCCTCCGTGAGCTTGCGTAACACGTACGCTAAGAGCAGAGCATGAGTATGAGTATGAGCACCAATACAGACATAAGGAGTATGAAAATGATGCATCAACAGAACTCCTTTTTTTTTTTTTTTAAATGATATTTCTAATAATTTTTATATAAGACTTATGGTATTTAGTTTTTAAAATTTTTTTTATGAAGATTTCATCTCTTTTGAGATTTTAACCGATAAATTTTTAATGTTATAATTTCTTTTTCATAGTATGCTTTGCTTTTGTTAAACATCAATGTTTTCTATTTTATTCAAAACTTATTTTTCTTCTTTATTTAAAATTATAGTTGTTGTGCACGCTTAAGACAAAGCACGTTAAGAGCTTTATAAATGGATTGTGTGCTGGACTTGACACTATAAACTAAAAATAAGCATAACATGACACGACATGTTTATTAAATGAAATAATTAGATAAATGGTCCATTTTTAGAGTCCCGTTTTGAAATATGTTCACTTTTTAATAATATGTATATGTCTATTTTTTAAAAATAAATATCTGTAATACCTATTTTGTCATTTTACTATAATTGACATCATTTTATTTTTATATAAATTCTTTTATTTTCCTTTTTTTTTTGTTTATTTTAATTATGAGTATTTTTTGTTGATAAATGTGAATTATCTATAATAAACTAAAATTAGTTATAAACATCAAAGTAATTATACTAAATATAAAATATTTACTATAAAAATGATGGTTAATACAAAATAATAAACACAACACAAAATATTAACAATAAAAGTCGATGAATATTCATACTTTTCAAATAAAAAACCAATGAATTCTTTATGAAAAACCTATTTGTTTATTTAATCCACTATGAATTAAAGGGTTGCATTTATATCTTAACCAAATAAATTGAAGAAGAACACAATAAATGAAATCAAATTCTTTATGAAAAAATATTATTATTTATGTAAATTAGTAGAAATGAAATCAAACATACCTTTATGATAAAGACTAATTCATTATATGAAATATTTTTTTGATATTTTTTTTCTTTATTTAGCTTTTTCTAATTAATGTTAAATCTGATTTTGAGAAATATTTACTTTTTTAGTTCATTATGAATATTTACACTCTTTATAATAAATCAAAAAAAAAATTCAAAAATTTATTTTCTATCAATTCTTTTTGCAATTTCATTAAATAGACTTTAGCCTTATTTGGTAAACATCTTAGATTCCCTTTTTTTTTTTTTTTTTTTTTTTTTGTTTCCTTTTTCGTAATTTCTTTATTGTTAATTCTCCATTCTTTATGAAGGATAAAATTGTTTTTATAATTACTCTTTTAAACATTTATATAAATAAAAAGAAAAATTTACATATTTCAAATCAATACCTTCAATTTGAATATCTATATAAATAACCCTTATTAAACAGGTTGGTACGAACATAGCACGAAAACTAATGAGCTCAAAATAAATGAGCCGGACTGGGCTACCCAGCCCATTTGACATCTCTAGTTTTGATTAATTGTGGTGTAGATTTTGTGCACTGATATTCGGTCCAAACATTGACACCACCATAATTGAATTTGATTGACACGATATTTAGGACACGATACAAAGACGACTTGTGACACAAATTGCCACCTTTCACGATAGATTGAAGTTGATCCATTAGAAGAGCATCATGGTGTAATAGATTGAGATATTTTCCGTTGGATATATCATGCTTCCCCAAGTTTTCTCCATAATCTTTCGTACTCGGCTTTGGAAAATGGACTCGTTTGCCATGACTTTCTGCTCTGCGATCCCTATTATTACGACGCTAATTAGTTAAACTATCCTCATTAATTTAAGATTAATTATAAAGTGGCAAGAAACACGTTTTGGTGGTATTATGTATATCATGTGTTTCCTTCAACTTCTAGTTGGAGCTATAGCTAAAGCATTCCAAGACGTGGGAGAGAGAGAGATGGTGAGAACACCTTGTTGTGATCAAAATGGAATGAAGAAGGGAACATGGACCCCAAAGGAAAATAGGAAGCTAGTTGCTTGTGTGACTAAATATGGCTGTTGGAACTGGCGTCAACTTCCCAAGTTCGCAGGTATGTACTATTTATACGACAATCAAAATTCTTTCTCTCATCATGAATCCGGCCAATTTCTTGAACAATGTTCATCTGGCCATGCATTATTTAATTTCTCGTTTAATTTCAGTTCGATATATTAATACTGGAAATTAGTACGTATACCTACTGATTCATGATATACTTAGCCCGTTAGTACACTTGTTTACTTTTTGTGCACAGGTCTCAAAAGATGTGGGTAGAATTGCAGATTGCGGTGGCTGAATTATCTGAGGCCAAATCTCAAGAGAGGGAACTACACCAAGGAAGAAAAGGAAACCATCATAAGACTGCATGGTTCTTTGGGAAACATGTATTAGAAAACGACTGTTACATTGAAATAAGGATAGAATAGGAAATGCACATTATTTATTAAAAAGAAAAAGAAAAAAGAAAAAAGAAAAAAGAAAAAGCAAAAGCCAAACAAAAAACAAAAACAAAACGTTATTGTCCTATGTCTATGTCACAAACTCATAGCATTTTTTTCATGATTTTGTAGATGGTCCGCTATTGCGGCTCAGTTACCCGGACGCACAGACAATGGCGTTAAGAATCATTGGCATACTCATCTGAAGAAGCGCATAAAATTACTACACATCTCCGGCAAACAAGAGGAACATGAATCCGTTGCGGAGTACTTGAATATTGACGATCAAATAAATCCTAATAACAATGAATTACAATATCAATCAGAGCTAATTCCTT
This sequence comes from Ficus carica, assembly GCA_009761775.1. Classification (NCBI taxonomy): domain Eukaryota; kingdom Viridiplantae; phylum Streptophyta; class Magnoliopsida; order Rosales; family Moraceae; genus Ficus; species Ficus carica. The sequence continues at coordinate 16,671,268 of CM019746.1, forward strand.
TCAAAATCCAGTGACACTACCCGACAACATTAATATCGTCGATACTTCTCCAATGTTAACCGATACCAGTTACACTACTAGCAGTGCTGCAACTGAAACAAGCACCAATTTCATGGCTGTCGATTCGTATTATAACAGTAACAACAACAACAACAACAACAATAATAATAATACTCCATTAGAAGAAGTATATGCTGAATTCAGCGACGATTTCTGGGCGGAGCCATTTTTGGCAGATAATTCGTATATCCCAAATGATTTTCTCTCATCCTTGATGTACACTGAGTTTTTGTGTCTAGAAGTTGACGCCAACCTCTTGTTTACTAGTAGTGCTATTGGTGGTAATTTGTACGAGGAACAAATTAAATAGGTGATATTTATATATGAGTATATTTTATATTTGTATGTGTAGAAAATATCCATATGTTGATGCCGAAAATCTCCGGCATAACACCCGATGTGATTGCTTGGTCTAATCGGTCTTTCACGGTTACTCTGCGGCTGGTCACATGCAAAAAGAAAGCACCTCGAAGTGATGGGGACACCGGTGGGGTGTCTACCACGGGCACTCCGATGCTTAAGTCAACGATGGTACTGCTGAGCAAGTGGAGAGGCAGAGTTTTGGCAATGAATAATTGTCCATACCTGAATTAATGGGTTGATCCTCTATTTATAGTCGTTCCCCGCGGGCTCAGGTGTTCGGGCGACCCGGTCGGGTTGAACACCAAGTGTTCCAGGTGGGGAGACATGTTGCAAGTGCGCAGGCACCGTTGGCCCAATAGACGGATGCCACGTGTCCGCAGTCTGGTGCTGGGGGACACTAGAGTGGGCTAGTACTGACATAAGTGATCCTTGTATTAAAATGAGCAGGCGGCGGATATCGGCGACAGGATAGGCGCAGTGACAAGTGGCATGTCAGGTGTCAGGCGACGGATTGCAGGAGTCGGGCCAGGACACTACTGTCAGATTGTACAAAACGATGTGGCATGGACAATTGTGGGGCCCGCAGAGCAGGCTCTGCTCACCACTCACCTGAGATGTTTAGTCCGGATCAGAGGGACGAGTCCCGGGTATTCGATGTCCGGGGTACTTGACGAGTGGCATCAACGCGGAGACCAAGTGACCAGTCACTCCTGTACCCGGGAAGATTACAGGCGTCGTGTGATCTGTCCTGGTCGGGTGCAACCGAGTAGCTCGATTGAAGTCATGTTTTTACGTTCTCATGCGACCAATTGACTCCTTGGGGTGGAATTCCGTCATCGCGTTAGATTATACCATCAACATAAGCCCCCCGAGCATTCTTGGGCTGATCGGGCCAGGGGTGCTTCATTACGTGTTCTTGGAACATGGTCGGGTGTTCTCGTCATCTGTTCTGGTTAGTGTCTGGTCCGGTCTGGTCTGCTCTGGTCGTTAGCATGATTCTTCAGAACCTCTGACATGTGTTAGCTTTGCCATGTGTCACCCAATGATCAGTGGGAATTCAGATTGACACTTTGGAATTCGTGAAGATTTTTTCCCGCCCCAACTCACCTCTATAAATAAGGGTGAATGCTTCCATTTTTAGCATCTATGCGAAAAAACTTACGAGATTTGTCGAGAGCTACCGAGAAGTCTTGATCGAGTTTCTACATCAGCCACTTTCTAGAAGATCCGAGAAGGTAAATTCTTCTTCCTCTAACCGTTCAATATGAGCGACCATATTTTGGACTCCGAGAACGACAACCTTTCTGGTGACATTGATATTACGGGTAGTTCGGGTCGAGCTCAAGTTCGGACATGTCCGGAGAAGTCGAACAAGAAGCCCGGACATCGGACTACATATCGGATATCTCTGATATTCTATCTCCTGTTAGGCTTGCTGTACCGACCAACCCGGTGAGAGAATGCGCTGGTCATCTCGAATAGATTTTGCAGATGGGTTCGCCCACCCGACCGGACCAGGCGTTCATTGAGGAGCTAAATGAGGCTGCCGAGGCGCAATCGGCTCCAATGGTCGACCTCATGGCTGGTGGGGATGAAGCGTCTGAGAGGACGGCTAACCCAGCCAGTACATCTGGTCGTGAGGGCTCAGAGAGCTCAGAGAGCACGGCTCCAGTCGGGGAGCCCATTGAATCCAGTCAGCGTGGTCGTAGCCGACCACTGCGTATCAATGGCTTACGAGTATACTGGATGGCCGACATGGAGATGGTGGACCTGGCAGGTGGCCGCCCAATGTACACTGTGGACTACTTCACTTTAGCGGTCACCTCACAATACTTGGAATCACTTCGGTAAGAGTTTGGGATCCCCAATGACGTTATGATGATGGTACCGAGACCAACCGACCTGCCTTCCCGACCACCACCCGGCTACGTAACACTGTATGTCGAGTTCTTCAAAGTGGGGCTACACTTGCCGTTTCACCCGTTCCTCCGGAGGACGCTCCTGAGACTCAACGTTGCTCCGATGTAACTAAACGCCAACATATATCGAATTTTGGTAAGCTGCTATGTGCTTTGGGCAAAGCACTATGCCTCCGAGTTGCCGTTCAGAGCCTTCCAGAACCTCTACAGGATGAAGACCGCTCCGTCATCGGTTGGGTCGTACTACTTCCAAGGCTACCAGGGGACCTTTATTGCTGGCTGCCCGAAGTCTAACAAGAGCTACAAACATCTGTGGTTCTTCGCGGCTGCTCGGTGGTTACATGGTCAATTAAAATACGACCAGGTTCCCCCTTCAGACCGAGTGCCGATTACATTCAAGAGGGGGTATGTATGGACACGGGGGCTACACACGGAGTCGAGTAACTTGCAAAGGATTGAGATACTCCGGGAGAAGTCGAACCCGGAGCGAAATCAGAACCGGCTACTATCAACCAACGGTTTAGCGAAGTATAACTGGTCGGTTCGTCATCTACATCAGACTACCCGTATGATTGTCCTCGAGTAGTGAGGCCTGGGGAGGTTACTGTAGCGGCGCGTATGCCCGACCCGATTCTGCATTATCATTCTTGGACCGTAGTAACCGCGAAAGTGGCGACCTCATCCGATCGGTCCGAGGTCCCGCGGGGAGTGTCGGTAGCCTCAACCCACAGCCTGCAGTCCGGCAATTCTTCCCTCGGAGCTTGGGGTCCGAGGATTGCTGACGAGGACTTGGATGAGGTGATCGAGCGACTCTACCCACAGCGAGGTCTTCGGATCGAAGGTTGTTTTACCCCTTTGTTTCAATAAGGTGTCATTCTGATTGAGCACTAACGTTTATCTTGTTTGCAGAACTGGACATGGCCGGGCAAAGACAACGTGGGAGCAAGCGGCCAAGTGACCAGGATAGGGTCGCCCGTCTCCAACAGAAGTTCGCCAAAATTGGCGACGGTAACAAGAGTCGAGCGGGGCCTTCAGCTTCTGCTCTAGCCAGTAGGGCCCCTTCCGACCCTCCGGTAGCCCGGGCAAGTCGCCCTTGAGAAAACAAACAGTTCCCGCTTCGCCTACATCTCGGAGTTGGCGAGAAGATTCTAGGCCTCGCGATCCCTTCGCCTCTATCTCCGGAGCCGAGCCAATTAGGCGGAAGACCTCGACACAGAGGGCGATTGTTTCAAAGTTTGACGATCGCCTAACCTCTGAGGTTGCGGAATGTTCTCGGCATTCTGATCATGTTCAGGCCAGCGAAGATATGATCAAGAAGCTGGTCGAGGTTGTATGCCTTGCCTTCTCAGGCAACGCCACGACACGGGGCTGCTCTAACAGTATGGAGGAAAAGGTAGCCTCGCTAGACTCGGAGGTCAGGAAAGGGAAGCATGCCGAGAAGGTGGCCTTGGAGAAGGTTAGGAAGGCTGAAGAGTAGGCGACCAAGGCGAAAGATACTCGGAAGAAGGCGGAGGAGTCCCAGAAAAAGGCTGAGGACGATCTATTTGCTATACGGTCAGAACACTCCCGGTATCTTCAAGAGGTTATTCCTGCTACCCTCGACCAAGCCCGTCGACAGGCGGTCGAGAAGTATCAGCACTCTGCTAGTTCGAGGCTTGTCTCCTCGCGGAATATAAGGAGGGGATGAGGGACATGAAAGCCAGCTTTGTCATGTCAAACCCTACGATGACCGGGGCGGACTGGTCTTTCATGCCCAAGATATCCAAGGAGACCGCAGCCGAGGAAATTGAGGCGGCACAGGGAGGAACCGAAAAGGGCGAAATGACCGGGGGCGAGCAAGTTGTCGAGGACGTGGTTGTTATTGATAAGCCGGAGGTCCACGTTGACCGACTTGAACCGAGCAGGCCGTACTTTCCGACCAGCAATTGTAATTATTTTTTTTATGGGCTCGGGGTGCCCTAATTGTACCCTCATCCTCTTCCAATTGATGAAAATGTTTACAATTTACTTTTTCAAACTCTATTCTACTTTCTCCATCTTTTTTGTTGTCTTGAACGGTCCTGTTCGGGCACCTCCTATGGTTGGCTTGGGTGTTCCTTAGAACGACTCAAGTTCAACTCTGGTTGGTATACAAAACAGGGACCTTGTCCATGGTCCGGAGACCTCTAGACTCTTGGGGTCTGTCTAAGCAGACTAGTTGAACGGTCCTGCTCGGGCACCTCCTTTTGTTGGCTTGGGCGTTCCTTAGAATGACTCAAGTTCAACTCTGGTTGTTGTTCAAAACAAGGACCCTGTCCGTGTTTCGGGGACCTCTGGACTCTTGGGATCTTCCTGAGCAGACTAGTTGAACGGTCCTACTTGGACACCTCATTTGGTTAGCTTGGGTTTTCCTTAGAATGACTCAAGTTCAACTCTGGTCGGCACCAAGTGCAGAGACCTTTTTCCAGCGCTATAAATACAATAGACGGAGTTGACTTGAATAACATTTTCATTGAGTTGAGTTGATCTTTACATTGTTTAGTAAAAAAATAAGATTACTGGTAGAAAATTTTAAGGTGGTCGGCGTTTCACGGGTGCTCCAGGGTCCTACCCTCTTCGTCTTCGAGCCTGTACCTACCTAGTCACACTATTTCGATGACCTAAAATGGCCCGTGCCATTTCAGACCGAATGAGCCTAGTCCGAGTTCTTGGACTAACACTTTCTTGAGAACCAGGTCTCCAGTTCTAAAAATCCATGGTCAGTACTTCTTGTCATAATACCTAGCGATCACTTGATTACGCGCGGCAGTCCGGATTATGGCTTGTTCTCCCTTCTCCTTGATTAGGTCTAGTTCGGCCATTAACTGTTCGGCGTTGCCTTTTTTGTCGTAGTTCTCAACCTGGAGACTAGGCAACCCTACTTCTGCCGAAATAACGGCTTCTACACCGAAGGCCATTGCAAATGGGGTTTCCCCAATCGCGGTACGCCTAGTGGTCCGATACGCTCATACCATTTTAGGCAATTCATCAATCCAAGCACCCTTATACTTCTCTAGATTTTTCTTCAGGTTTTCCTTTATGGTCTTGTTGGCGACTTCTACCTGCCCATTACTCTGGGGATGCTTGAGGGAGGATAACACTTTATTTATCCCAAACTATTCGCATAGAGCAATAAACTTTGAGTTGTCGAACTGTTTCCCGTTGTCTGTGACTACGGTGTGTGGGAGATCGAATCTGCATATGATGTTCTTTCATAAAACATGGGTGCACTTTGCCTCTGTCTGTTGGGCTAGGGGTTCAACTTCTATCCACTTGGTAAGGTAATCTATGGCCACGATGCAGTACCGGAGCTGTGACCTGGCCATCGGCAGTGGTCCGATCAAGTCAAGGGCCCATTTAGCGAATGGCCATGCACTCACCACCGAAGTGAGTTTCTCCGGATATGACTTGATTGCTTTAGCAAATTGTTGGCACTTAATGCATTTCTTCGTGAACTCTATAGTATCCTTATCCATGGTTGGCTAGTAATAACCTTGATGGAGATATTTAAAAGACAACGCCTTCCCACCTGAATGGTTTCCGCATACTCCACTAAGTATTTCGTCCATTAGGTATTTTGGCTTCTGCCAGCCCAACACATCGCTGATACGGGGAAGAATGTCCTCTACAGTACAATTTCCCATCAATCAAAGTATACCTTGCTGAAGTATTCTTGATTCTGTGTGCTTCTTCCTGGTCGTCGGGTAGCCGGAATGCGGTGAGGTAATCGATGATCGGGTCCATTCGAGTTATGGCGTTCTCGAAGCAGAGAACTTGCTTTTCCCGTTCAATACTTGGCTGGTCGAGCCGCTCTATCGGGAACAAGACGAGACCATCCATGTCAATCCCCGAGGCTAGTCGTGCCAGGGCATCTGCTTCGTTGTTCTCAGACCGGGGATTCGGGTTACTAGGTGAATTTTGAATTGGTTGAGTAGGGTCTTAACTTTGTCCAAGTACTTTGTCATTCGCTCTTCTTTCGCTTGGAATTCCCCGGTCACTTGATTGACGATCAGCATCGAGTCGCTAAAAACCTCGATGTCTTCGACCCCGAGTTCCCGGGCTAAATCCAGACCGACTATTACTGCTTCATACTCCATTTCATTGTTGGACGCCTTGAAATTGAAGCGGAATGCCTGGTTGGTTTTGTACTGGTATGGGCTCATGAGTACTAACCCTGCCCCGGAGCCCCCCGAGTTGGAAGATCCGTTGACGAACCGTTTCTAACATTCGATACCCTGGTCGGGTAGACCACTACCTTCTCCTGCGGGCACGCCTACAGCATTCTCCGATGTTCCTCCAAGAGGCCCCGTGAATTTGGCCACAAAGTCGGCCAGCACCTGTGGAATATACTCCACGTCGAATTCTCCAAGCTCTATTTCTCATTTCGCTATCCGCCCCGACAGTTCGGTGTTCTGCAGAACCTGACAGAGTGGGTAGCTGGTCAGGATACGAATAGGGTGGCCTTGGAAGTAGGGACTCAGTTTACGGGCAAACGGGACCAGTGCCAAGGCAAGCTTCTCCAGGGGGTATATCTTCCCTCTGCTCCCTGGAAGGCCTTGTTACTGTAGTAGACCGGAGTCTATACCTTGTTTTCTTCTCGAACCAAGACGGAGCTGACCGCCTTCTCGGAGACATCCAGATACACATATAACATTTCCCCGGGAAATGGTTTTGACAGCAGTGGCAGTCTCGTCAGATAAGTTTTCAGACCTTGAAAGGCCTGTGCGCACTCACGATCCCAGTTGATCCTTTACTTGCACTGGAGCGCCTGGAAGAATGGGTGACACTTGTCGGTAGATCTGGACACAAACCGAAAGATGGTTGCCAACAATCCCGATCAGCCTCTGAACTTCCTTGATTGTCCGCAGAGATTGCAAGTCCACGACAACCTGTGCCTTGGTCGGGTTAACTTCAATGCCCGGTGGTTCACCATGAATCCAAGGAACTTTCCTGACTCTACACCGAATGCGCACTTGGTAAGGTTCAACTTCATCCGATACTATTGCAGGGTATCGAAGCAATCTCTTAGGTCCTTGACGTGGTCGTTCACGCGCTGACTCTTCACCAGCATGTCATCCACGTAAACTTCCATGGACCTCCCGATGAATGGGGCAAACATTTTGTTCATAAGCCGTTGGTATGTCACTCCGATGTTTTTAAGGCCGAACGACATGATTTTGTAACAGTAGAGTCCCTGGTCCGTCGTGAACGCAATTTTGGCCTTGTCTGCCTTACTCAACGGAATCTAGTTGTACCCCGAGTAAGCGTCCATGAAGCTCAGCAATTCGTGTCCAGCGGTTGCATCCACGAGTTAATATATCTGGGGAAAGGGAAAGCAGTCCTTTGGATAGGCTTTGTTCAAGTCCTTGTAGTCAATACAGACCCGCCACTTTCCGTTGGCCTTCTTGACCAGGACAACGCTGGTTAGCCATTCCGAGTAGCTCATTTCCCGGATGAGGCATGCCGCGAGCATCCTTTTCACCTCTGCATTGATGGCTTCATATCTTTCCGGGTTGAAGGTCCTTCACTTCTGGACCGTCGGTTTGTGCTTTGGATTTACGCATAACTGGTGGCACATCACCGCTGGGTCAATTCTGAGCATATCCTCGTGGGACTAGACGAAGACATCCCTATGCTCATGGAGCAACTATTCTAGCCCTGCTTGGATATCTGGACGGAGTTTTGACCCCAGCATCACTATCCTTTCCGGGTGCCCAGGGTCTAACTGGTAAGGGATCAGGTCTTCAACAGGGTGTGCTCAGACTTCTTCTTCAGGTATCCGGGGGTCTAGGTCACTCAAGTGTTTGACCTCACCATCGGGCGTGTTGATCTCATCTATCTTGAAGATGGTTGTCACGATGGCCAGTTGGGGTGCTTTGCGGCACACCTTGTTCACAGTCTCCATGTAGCACTTCCGGACTCCTTCATGGTTTCATTTAAAGACCCCTACCCCATTCGGGGTGGGAAACTTCATGGCTAGGTGATAGGTTGAGACCACCGCTTTCAGTGTATTCAGAGTCTTTCCCAAAATAACGTTGTAGACTGAGGGTCGATCTACAATAATGAATTCCACCATCCGGGTCGCTCTCTCGGGACCATCCCCTACAATAACTGGGAGGTGGACAATATCAACAGCTCGGACGCACTCGCTGGCAAACCCGTATAGCAGTGTCCGGGCAAGCGTTAATGCAGTCCCCTCGATTTCAGTCTAGTGAACGCATCCATGAACAGAATGTCAGCTGAGCTCCCGTTGTCGATTAAGACACGGCGGACGACATTATCTGCTATTCGGATTTCTCCGATCAGTGCATTGTTGTGTGGGTGGAGAAGCTTGTCGACCTTGTCTCAGTAAAGGTGATCGTGGAACTGTCCTAGCGGCATACTTTAGTGATGTGTTCCGCCAAGTTTATATATTCCCCCTGTGCAACCCACCTGGCCTCGCGGACTTAACTTCTCCGGCTACTCGCGGTGTCGCTAGTGGCAGTTCCTCCGAAGATGGTGTGAACAATGTGCTCCGGCTTCGAGACATTTGTCCAATTACTAAGTCCCGGGTTGGGGTAAGTCATAGCCGGGGCCGTCCTAGTAGCCGCACTCACCGGGGTAATAATCATTTCCACAAATTTCCACAGGTGGCCATCCCGAACCAGTAACTCGATTTGGTCACGCAGCTGTATGCAATCTTTCGTCTCATGGCCGACGTCTTTGTGAAAATTACAATACTTGTCTGGTTCCTCAGTGCGCGATCCGTTCGAAGTGGCGGTGGGTCTCGTAGAATTCCCCAGCCAGAAATCTGATTTAGGACGTGGTCTACGGCGGCGACAAGTGGGGTATACTGGCGGAACCTCCTTGCAAGCGTCTTCTGTCCCGAGGCAGGGTCAGTCCGGACATCTACGCTGATGGCCTTCCCTTTCTCTGGTCGGTTCTGGCCTACCATGATTATATTCGACTTCTTCCCGGGAAGCTGAGATTGTTCCTCGGACACGAAACCTCGTCCCCTTATATATTCATCCGCTTCGGCATGCTTCCGGACAATCCCCTTCAGGTGTGCGAAGGCCGATGGGACGTCGTATGCTAGTGTCCATACCAGCCTCCTATCTTAACACCTTCCCGGAAGGCCTGCATAATAATGTCATCGGAACAACTCTTATCTGCATGACAACCTTATCGAAGCGATCGAGGCATTCCTTCAGTGGTTCACTCTTGCCTTATTTGATTTTGAACAGGTAAGAGGTCTCCATCTTCCGGGTCTTTGCGCCCAGGAATGCTGCTACGAAAGTGTCTGCCAGTTGTTTAAATGAACCTACTGACCCGGGTACCAACCTCCGATACCATTGCCGGGCAGCACCGGTCAGGGTCAGGCAGAATACCTTGCATAGGGCGGCCTCAATTGGTGTTTTGAATGAGCATGTGCGCCTGGTAGTTTTGAAGGTGCTCGTCTACATCTGTGGAGCCGTCATAAGGTGCTATCGACGACATCTTGAACCTGGCCGGGTATGGTGGCGGCTATGATCGCCGGGGTGAAGGGCGGATCAACTGCTCCGACTTGCTCCAACCCGTACCGTGGCTCACTAGCAAGTCGAGTTGCCGCTGGAGGTGGTCCAGCTTGTTCTGGTCATCCTTCTCCTCTTTTGCAGGTTTATCAATTGAGCGGTCTCGAACTCGATGTTGTTGGGTCTTGGCCCGTCCCAGGCAGTCGAACACAGAGGTTGAGCTCTCGCGAACACACGGTGTCCCTCCGGTAGCATTCCCGGTTAGGTCTTATCAAACTGCTAGCGGAGCGGCTGCTCTCGAGTGAGTGCTCTGGCCGTCGCGGCTTCTGGAGCGTTCCTCTGGCGATACTCCTGATCTCGCCGTCGGTCCCTCACGTTCTCTCTGTTGGTCTGGTTACTCCTTCCGTCGACCTCGGGCGACAGGCTCCGTGGTCTGCTAGGTGACCTGGGTTGCCTGGTTGGTGTGGATTCCGCTGCTTCTCCATGTGTTTGGAGGAGTTGGATATTTTATGATTCTCGGAACGCATCCACAAGCATTCGTACATTCTCGATCATGCTCTGGACGTTCTCAGCCAGGATTTTCATCTGCGGTCGTTTGCATTGTGCCTGCGCACCTCGCCGGCACTGGGTGGTTGTCGGGTGCTTTGTGAGTCGGTTGGAACGGGGTTGTCAAGACCCTGGGGTGTCCTGGTTGCCGCTCATCCATGACTTTGTCGGGGTAAGGTGAGCCGGGAACGTAGGTGGTAAGGTTGTGCTTGCTGGAAAGGCAGGGGCCCTCCTTCCAGCGCCAAAATGTGAGGCCGAAAATCTCCGGCACAACCCGAGTGATTGCTTGGTTTGATCGGTCTTGCACAGTCACTCTGGGCTGATAACCTACAAAAGGAAAGCACTCGAAGTGATGGGGACACCGTGGGTGTCTGCCACGGGCACTCCGATGCTTAAGTTAGCGATGGTACTAGTGAGCAAGTGGAGAGGCAGGTTTTGGCAAAGAATAATTGTTCATACTTGAATTAATAAGCTGCTCCTCTATTTATAGTCATTCCCCATAGGCTCAGGTGTTCGACGACCTGGTCGGGTTGAACACGAGTGCTCCCGGTGGGGAGACATGTTGCAGGTGCGCAGGCACCGTTGGCCCAATAGACAGATGCCGCGTGTCCGCAGTCTGGTGCTGGGGGACACTAGAGTGGGCTAGTACTGACACAAGTGATCATTGTATTAAGGTGAGCAGGCGGCGGATATCGACAATGGGACAGGCGCAGTGACAAGCGGCGTACCAGATGTCAGGCGGCGGACTGCCGGAGTCGAGCTAGGACACTGCTGTCAGATTGTACAAAAGATGTGGCGTGGACAATTGTGGGGCCCGCAAAGCAGGCTCTGCTCACCACTCGCCTGAGATGTTTAGTCTGGATCAGAGGGATGGGTCTCGGGTTTTCAATGTCCGGGGTACTTGACGAGTGGCATCAACGCGGAGACCAAGTGACCAGTCACTCCTGTACCCGGGAAAGATTACAGACGTCGGTGATCTGTCCTGGTCGGGTGCAACCGAGTAGCTCGATTGAAGTCATGCTTTTACATTCTTTTGCGTGACCAATTGACTCCTTGGGGTGGAATTCCGTCATCGCGTTAGATTATACCATCAACACCATCCATATCTTGTAATACATGCATGGAGATATATATATATATATATATGTGTGTGTGGTGTGTGGTGTGTGTGTGTGGGTGTGTGTGGGTTCCTACGTTATGTGATCATCATTTATTTTCTAACTTGCAGCTGCTTCTGCTTAGCGATTCCTCTTTGTATCATATACCTTTTTTGGCAAAAAAGGTAACGGGGAATGTGAAAACTTGTCTTTCCAAAAGAAGAATGATATGCTTAAATCCCCCCCCCCCCACCCCACCCACCCACCCCCCCCACCCCCCCTTGTGTTTTAGACATAGCCTTTCCACTAATACGATCTGTGATGTTATTAATTTGACACGCCTAAATATCCTATAAATGTATTTTATTATATATTTATATATTCCTGACTAGATCTTTCATTCGTATGCAAATTTTGTCGTTCTTCTTTGCTTGAGAAATTTATTTTTTGCCTATAAGAATAATGCAAATCTGATATGCTATCCCCTAAAGGCCAATACCACTAGTAATAGAGTACGCTTATTGTGAACATTGACCTGTGTGATAACTTGCACGTATTTAATAATGATTTGTTCGTCAATGGAGAACTTGTTGTGAATTTAAACGGATAACACTATCCTAAATGATGTGACATATAGTATCAATCGTTATCATATTGTATAATTCCAATGTGATATGCTTATGATCACATACTAAAAATTTAATTGACTTATATAAGCAAAAAAAATTAATTGACTATATATACTTGTGTCTTTTTCTT